>CM021107.1:24455487-24473299 GCA_007115665.2 Sequoiadendron giganteum | reverse complement strand
TCGAGCCCTGCCTCCCACTGGCCGTGTATTGGCTATGTGCTCCCAAGCCCAAAGTTGCAATAAGGTACAACCTGCTGTGAGACTGCTCGCTCGAAGATAAACCACCTGGTGAAAATCATGATATAAATGTGCCAACATGCACAATGCCCAAGCATATCTCACACAATGGGAAATCATGTTGTCTAAAAGCCTTCCCCAACCCACTGAAAATCCCTTCGACCTACAGTCGGGGCAGAGAAATCCTTCAATAAATCCTACAAGCACGCACGGTAAGGCCCACCCGGAGGTAATCAACTCCCGACACAGAATCTCGTAACTGTGATCAGGTGAAATCTGTTAGTCTAAGAATGGAAAAAAAATAGAATGCGATAGAAGGAAATGACACCTAACACCTCAATGATTAGCCTAAGTTAACACAAATACAAGGGTAGTTAAATGATAAAAAAGGACTATTATACCTTTAACTTGCGATCCCTTGGTTGGCCCTTGATTGGAGTTGGAGTTGTGTGCTCCTTGATGGCAAGTGCTGCTAAAAAATGGTTGCAAGGATGGAAATGATAGATGAATGTCAAGATAAGCTAAAATGGATGTGTGAATAGATGAGTTAAAATACAAGTGCTAGAATGGCAAGTATTAGAATGAAAAAATATGGTTTGGATATGGCTAGAAAATTTGAGAGCATAAGGATAATAAAAATGCATGAGGTCCCTTAATGCATGTAAGAGGGGGGTATTTATAGAAGAATTTGAATTCGCTAGAAGATTCAACGGTCAAGATTGAGCCACCATGGCCAAGATGGAGGGCTATGGTGAGTTGAGGACTCACAAGCCCTCACATCTTGCCATGTGGCAGATGAAGTGGCCAAGGACATGGTGAGATGGAAAGGGTATAAGGTGACATGGAAAAGGCCATGTGGTCCCAAAGTACTTGCAAGTACCTGTACCTTGGGATGGGAGAGGATTTCCCCAAAAAGGTATTCCTTGGCCCCATATGGGGCTGAAAGTGACAAGTGAGGACTTTTAGAAAGTCCACTCTTGTCACCATGGGGATTGAAGATGGCCTTGGAGAAATAAAAGTGAATTTTTAATTCACTTTTTGGAAGAAACCAATGGGTAAGACAAGATCCCTCCTAAAAGGGGTCCTTGTCCCATGGGTACGATGTGACTTTTGAGAGGTCATGGGGAAGACAAATGCATAGGGGGAATAAGTGTGAATTTTTAATTCACATGGAGAAGAGGTCAACCCAAAAAAGGTTAGTACCAAGAAAGGTTGACTTAAGGACATGTTAGAAAAGGTAAGTGATTAGGCTAATTAATGATGATTAGAGGCAAGTGGATAGATATGGAGGATGTGGCATTAATTCTAATTAAGGATATGCATATCTTAATGAAGGATTAATTAAATTAACTCAGATTAATGAAAGGGTTATGGAGGATGGGACAATGAGAGAAAAAAATTAAAAATTGAAAAGGATAATTGACTAAATTAAATAAATTGATTGATTTATTTAATTTAGAGAGGAAATGGCAAAGGATAAAGTATTTAATTAAATACTTCTGGGAACCTTAGGGAAAATGGGATAATATTAATTAAATATGTTATTTAATTAAGATAGATAGATTGGATGAATAAATGATGGGATTATGACCATATGAAAGTGGTCCAATTTGGATGTCTACAGTAACCAATGAACTGATCATCATGAAAAAACTGGCAAATAACATGTGTCCCCCTTGCTCCTCATGATCATAGACCACTAACTCTCCCACAACCGGTATCGTCAAAATTTGGTAAACATCCTCAGGGGTCACTGTCATCTCTTCGGTTGGTAAATGGAAAGTGTTGTGCTCACTGTGTTACCGCTCTGCAAGTGCTATTAGTAGCCCTTGGTTAATCCGGTACTAGGGCATATCTATCAAGGAAGTCAAACCACACTGGTCAATGATGGAAACATATGCCAAAGTCAGCTGTGGGATCATGTCCCATGTCCTCAGAAAGCGCTCTCAAACTTGTAGGTTCCCTAAGCCACCCTCCTAGAATAAAATTAAAGCATCAAGTCAACAAATCAATCAAATCAACCTATCAATTAGTTTATCAGTTGATCAAATCAGCTCATGTGAGATTTTGATTAAATCTCGAGGAGCACCTATCCTATCACTCGAATCTCATTTTTCATGAGATCGATCAACATCAATCAACCTATCATCGTTCCTCTCCTATCATGAGGACGCTCATCGATCAATCAATCAATCAATCAAACCTATCATCATTCCTTGCCTATCATGAGAACGATCATCGACCTATCAATCAACATCATCCTATCATCGACTGATGTGATCATCAATCATCAAAATCTAGGAGGAATTTATCAAAATCATCAATTTTGGCTGAATGCGCTAAAGTAGACTTTCTATGCTCTGATCTATCAGATGCAGTAGAAAATATACTAGATGCGTTGGAACAGAGTCTTGATGCACCATTTCATGGATGTGCTGGAAAATGGATTGCATGCACCAGAACAGGGTCTCGATGTGTTGATTTCCTGATGCGCTACTAGACTTGCTCTATGTGCAACTTTATCCTATCGATGCGTTGAAAACCCTATGCACTAATTTAGCAACCTAATGTGTTGAAGCGAGTTCCGGATATGCTAGCCTAATTATGGATTCTAACCTAACCAAATGCGCTACTACAGGGTTTCTATGCATTGAAGTGGGTTTTGTATGCACTAAAAGTCTATCCTATTGGGGTAAAACATGTGAAACTACCGAATTTTAAAATAAAATTTAAGCAGGAAAAATTCAAATTCGAAATTGAAAAAGAGATTTTCGGGGTACGTACCGGAGGTCCATACACGGCTGGACGCTGGTGGCGATGAAATCGCTCGAATCTGTGTGTGTGGCGCAAAATCCTATCCATCTTTTCTCTTTAGGCTCACAGTTTTCAAAATGCACAAGTTACAAAGGAACTATCTTTTACCCTTTTTGACCTTTTAGAGGTTAATTAAGGGGTAATTATTGTGGCATTTATTTAATTTGTCAAAAGGGCCTTTTTAATCAACTAATCTCCAATGTGGCGGAACTCTCATCATTATTGGGAAATAGATCAGGTCATCCTTATCAAATCTGGCGATCATCAGCATATCAATGAAAAATCATTTAATCATCAATTTTTTTTTTCAAAAATCACCAAAAATTCAAAAATCCCTGATTTATCTCCTGAGGGGATCCTTTCATCATCACTAAAAATTAGCATCTAAGGCATGTCAAAATTTTATCATCGCAATCGGAAAAATTATTCTTTGAAGTAATGCATCTACGCACATCACTTCAAAGAGGGGCAAAATGTATGCACATAAAAATGGTCTGAGCATGAATTAATTAAATACTTGTTATTTAATTAATAAAAATCTTAATTCCTTTACTTATAAATAAATTGCAAAATTTACTTATATAGTTCACTTCTAAATATTCTTCTTATCTAAAATCACTTCATCTCTAATTAATTAAATGCATGAATAAACAAATTTGTCATTTAATTACTTTTCCCTCTTTCATGTAAATTTAAATTGGCCTCGAAAATCATTTTCCTCTTAAATTGGTTAAATGCACATATAAACTAATTTTTCATTTTGCTAATTTCCCATCTTCATTTAAATTGAATTTTTAATTCAATTTAGCACATTTCTACATATTTTTCTAACTACCTTCCACCTCACTTGCCACCTCACCATGTGTCACATGAAATTGAATTTTCTAAATTATAAAATGTGGATTTTCCATCAACAAACCTGTAACAATTTTGAAACCTCCTGGACACATGGCTTCTTCTTTCCTCTAATTCCTTTCAACACTTGGCAAATTTCTCTCTTGCAGGGAACCGCCTCCATGATTCTCTCCAACTTCTTCGTGCTCAACCGTTGATGCCGTAGGATCACAATCTCGACCGATCATCGCTGCCACATCATTCCTAGCTTGGAAAATTCTATAAATATAACTCATTTCTACAACTTTAGAACAAGTAGAATTTGACAAGTTTATGCTGCAGAAATCTCATTGTAGTTTGAAAGCATTTGAAGAGCGTTGTAGTTGCATTTTACTATTTTTAGCTTATTTTAGCATTATCATGGAATTTCAATTATAGCACTTAGTTTCTTGCATCTTTTATACAACATTATCTTCATATTTGCATCATTAGTTTAGCATCATATCAACAACAATCTCTCATCATAGATTCATTCAGCAAATTACTTTCAAAAACATAAAAATATAAGCATGTAGGCATTTTAGTTTGCATTGCATCAGTAGTTGCTCATTTCTTAGGTTTCCATTCCATACATTCATGTGCAACAAAATATTCTAAGAGCATGAGTTGAGGAATCACTGAGAATAGAGGACGATGGGATGAGTTCGAATGTAGGACTGTGACAATTTGTTTTATTACTTTTCCTTCATTAGATGTAATACATTTCATTGCTTGTGTGTTGTTTAGTTATGATTATTACTACTCACTGATGCATTTGAATCACACACAGGGGTGATGTAAGATATTAAGTCATTTAGGTCTCTTCCATGTTGACCCAAAATTTTGTTTGTTCTCTTTCTATATGTCATTCTTTCATTGTGTTCATTTTTCCACAAGTATTTGGGGAATGATGTTAGTTCCAAGCTCATTTACGTTATTGTAGAAAAGATGTATACTAACCCCGGATCTGTAGATCCCTCCCATGTTCATCTATTGTGTTTTTTTTGGTGTTGCATTTGGGGGAAACCCCTTATCATGAGGTAGCTTTATTTAGAAACATATCATTAGCATAGGACTTTCCAAATAAGCTCTCATGACCTTTTATCATATGACAATTATCATTTTTCTACCTTAAAGCAATTGTGCACAACATGGTGTTTTGCAATTTATTTAAGATGAGGGCATACACAAGCATTATTTTCTTCACTTTGTTCACATGTGTTGGACTTAGTGATGCATTGACATAGCATTTTTGCTTCACTTTGTTCACATGCGCTAGACTTAGTGATACATTAACATATCATTTTTTCTTCACTTTTTTGACACGTGTTGGACTTAGTGATGCATTGGCATAACATTTTAATCATTTGGGTAGAACCTTATCAGAATTATTAGGGAGTATAATTCTTGGTATGGTTGACATGGGTATAGACCTAGTGAAAATCGGTCCTCACTAGTCCTTGTGTGTTTCTCATTTTGCTACTTTGACTTTGGGGCTCACTTAGTGAATATCGAACTTCACTAGCTTGTGGTGCCTTTAGTTGTGATTCATTGAGAAAATATCAGACTTTGTTAACCTGTGAGTCATGAACACCATAGTTGTGGATCCTAGTATAACGTAGCTTGCTAGTTCATGATATTCATACCCTTCCTTTGTATTTTGTGTTGACACTGTGTATGTTGTTGTGTTGCATTACATGTACATGTGTGTTACTTTGTGCTTATGTTGGTTTTCCATGGGATCTTGAATCCTAGGGGCTTGTGCACTTCCCTAGATTCATTTTCATCCTATCTCTTCAATATTTGGACAATCAGACCCCTCTTGACATATTGTTTACTTTAGCATGAGTCTAAGCATAAGTTCATACTCTTACTAAAGTGGGGGCTAAATATAAAATTGTAAATTGTCACCCATGATAGTTTCACATTATGTTTCTCTCCCCCCTAAGTGCATGGGTCTAATTGTACACCTAATTTCCTAAATTATACATTTCATAGCCCATTTGAACAATTATCAAGAAAACCCATATGGAAAATAAATGCAAACATTTAATATTTTTTTGCCAACACCTTTGATCCTACAAAATAGGGCTAGGAATTAATCACCCTAGGTGACTTAGTCCCCCTATTTTTCCTCCAAAATTGAATATGTTCGAGTTGACATTTTATTATTTGAATTTCAAATGTTAGCTATCAAAATATAATTTTTGGAAAATTAGATTAATTGTGCTCCAATATAAATACCTAGTCATTGCATCATTTGAAAATTAAGTATGAAAGAAGTGAAATCATCTAGCACTATCAAGCAATCAAGAAAGTCAAGAGCATTCAAGAGAAGATTTATTGTAGAAATTCAATATCAAAGAATCATGTCAAAGTGTGTGTGAGTTTGTTCATGTTCATGTTCATTTTATTGTTTGTGAGATCTAACCCTTGTAGGTCTTCAAGCAAATGAAGCCAAAAAAAATCAAGCCTTGAGGAGATGTGCATGACTTCAGTCCTTTAAGGAATCCATTTTTGAGTGGCGAGTTGCAGTCCATTGTTGATTCATCATTCATTTGATCATTTAACCTCCATCCCTCAAAATGATAAGCTCTCTTTCATTGACATTACCATTGTGGAGGTGGAAACACCAAGACAGGGTTTGATTGAGGAAAGCCCCTATATGGCATAACCCTTCCTCTCTCTTTGAATGTGCAAGTTTCAGATCTAAAGAATATTGGGAGAAATTTGAAGGTGAATTATTCATTGTTGCATTCAAACCCTACACCTTGACAACATACAAAAACTCAGTTATCTCAACACCTGACGAATATCCGATAGTGCAAAAACTGGGGAAAGAAGGCTACGATTTGGCTCTAGGGGACTATGAAATGAAATTTGAGATTCATCTACTAGGACATAGTCGCCTAGCGTGACTAGGTCCTTAAAAATCAACTTCATATCATAAGTGCACAATACTCTGCTTAGTTCATCTCCGAAGTCTGAATTTCTCTGAGACATTCCAGTTTTGCTTGTTTTACATCAAAATAGTTAGTTGCATCATTAGCCTAGTCAAACCATTGCATCTCATTCCAAAGTATTCCAAATTCGGTCAACGAAAGGTTGGCTCACCTTTTAGGTTGTAAGTTAGTCTCATACCTTGTCAAATCCATCAAACCTCGCCACCTCCAACCACATTCTAAATGAAACATGAAAAAGGTACCTAAACCCTAGAGTCAAATCCTTGGGTTGAACTTTTCCACCATTTCATAATCTTTGTATATTTTTACACCTCATTATGAAAAGCTTTACATACTTTTACTTAATTGTTTTCACATTGTTACATCTTTTTGAGCTTGATTATGTTATCTATTTTACCAACCCTAACCACCCTTGATGACCCCATTGGGGTTTCATTTTTAGCTTTAGATATACTACTAAGTATGTTGTTTTTAAAAATAAAATAAAATTATTTACATTATTTATGATGGATATATTCCCCTCCTTCCTTACTAAGCTCACTTCTTATGCCACAATACTTTATCATGATACATATTTTATGGCCTCTGATTTGACCTAGCTACTTCTTCATCCATATATGCACTTAATATAACTAGGGACCTTGGATCATGTGACATTATACCTCACAATTATATTTTTTTGTGCACATTGTGATAAATCTCTTCCATGCACCCATCTTGATTCATCTTTCCTATTTCCTTGGGATCATATTGTTGTGTGCTTGAGAGATACAAATGTCTCACATACACATATGATTACACCTTCTCCCATGCTTAGTGGTACACTAATTTATCATCTCATTCAATTGGACCAAAAGGAACAAGAGCTAGTTAGGGAATATATTTTTAAATTTCAAGCTTTGGCTAGTGAAATAAAAAATTTAATCATGTGAAATTGGACTAATTTAATCATACACATAATATAGAGACGAGATACATTTTATCCAAATGTAGAAAGGGAACTCTATTTATATGTTCAAATTTGGTTACATGATAGAAAATAGGTTTTTACAATACTAAAGATATGAGGAATTTGAAATAAAATAGAAAGAACATAAAAAAAAACAAGTGTTCTGGATGAAATCATATTTTTAGATAAAATCATTGGTATATTTTTGTCCTTTAATTGTACTATTGTTTGAGGCTAGTAGAGAATAAAATAAATATTTACAATGTTAAAAAACCCTACAAAATAAATATGTTTAGAATACAATATAATAAAACCTAAATAATAGAATAATATAAAATATTTCATGCTAAAAATTTAAAATAACTAGAATGCAAGAGAAGGATAAAAATACAAAACCACTATTTGAAAATTTTAATGCAAAGAAGATGCATTTATGAAGCTGCCACACAACCTACACCTAATACAAGGGAAAGTGGGTGACTGCATATGAGCCTTCCAAAGTGTTCAAGCCCCTATTTTCTGTATTTTGACCTACACAGGCACTCAAAATAAATTGGAATGTGTATGTGCTTAGCCTATGTGTGTCTACGAATAAGAGTTAGGTTAGAGTGTGTGATTAGCCTAAGAACTATATAAGACTAAGCTTAAAATGTTGTGACTATCATTATTCTATTTTATGATAAAATAATATAGTTGTGACTAAGTGTATCTAAGACCTTGTACCATTATACTTACATGGGTTTTTTCAATTGTTGGGGGTCCATCACCATTTTATATTGCCCATGTCAGGGATAATGTTATCTTCTAGACTTTATTTGCAACCCATATGTGCTTACCATGCTTTATCATTTTGCATGTTACATATGTTTATTGCATAATTTATTCATTTTTGCATATTACATTATCATATGCTTACATGCTTACTTATAGATTAATTACTTTTATATATGATTTTCCCTCCCCATCAATTCCTGTAGATCCTTTAGATATAACCAATTGAAGGCGGGACACATATTGTCATTAACATTCCTATGTTGAGTTTTCAAGTAATGATAGGTGTTATAGAAAATCACTACCATCATGATATAGATCATTATCATATGACATGATTTATACTTCATGCACCCAATCATCCCATGACTATTATGCCAATGCACATCATTCTCATTTTTTGAATACGTGGAACTATCTAGTTTTACTCATCTCTTATTATTCATATTTCTTAGATAGTCAACAAGCTCCTATTTTGTACTTGATTTTTACTTGTGAGATATAATCTACTTATGAAATAATATTTCATCTTGTAGGGTCTAATGGAGAGTACATTCTACAAACCACATTGCATAATCACTTCCTTGCAAGGTCCATTATTTAATATGGATCCCTCTTACATATCATTTGATGTTTAAATATTTATTTTATATTTATGATTATGAGTGTTGTATACTTTGAGATGCATGATTAGTTAGGATCTACTTGTACCTCAATTTGGGGTAAAATGTAATGGTAAAATTAGCATACTCATGTCATTTCCAATTTAGTATTGTGCCCATTTTGAGGAAATGTCTTGATATATGTACATAGTGCCAAATGGTGCAATCATGCATTTTTTTTTTCATTTCTATACACATGTATTCTCATTCCTATTGCCCTACCTTATACTTGCATGCACATACTTCTATTCATTCACATATATCCCATATTTATTGCACCTATTCATTCACCTACTTCCACAAGGCATTAACCACCTAAAATTTGACTATTTTCTCATCATTAACATTCTTACAATTGTGAGGGTGACCTTGCAATGGTGGCCTTGTCGCCTTCCTTTTTGAATTTCAAAATTCAAATATGGTCAATTGGCCTCCTTTACCTTTCCCTCCTAGAGTTGACTAAACACATGTTTAGGTGATTTGGTGTGATGTGCTAGTATTTAAAGACATTTAATTGCATTCATCTCACATCTCCCATCTCTAAAGCATCCTCTTTCATTGTAGAACATTAAATGATAAACTAATAGCATTATATTTTGTTTTGTTACTTAAAAATAATTAACATATTTGCATACACTTAATCTAGGCCCCTTGCTTGCTATCTTTGTAAAAAATTCCAAGGGTTGACCTAGGAGAACTTGTCTTGTTGTAATGAAATGATAACCTTCCCAACGTATTTCTCAATGTTGTCAACCCTTAGATCAACACCACTAATATATAACTTAAACAAAGATCATTCAAATGTGCAACAAAGAAAAAATTACATTGCATAGGGTTGAGTTCAAAATGAGAGGAATCTACAACTATGAACTTAACCCAAACATGCTTATTTTCTCCTAGACAAAGCATAAATCCAACACAATTTTTGAGGCATTCATTAATAGAGAGTGCCTTTTTCTAAGTAGATTCTCCTCTAATTTCAAAACATCCATCATTCGCATTTCTTTAATCATAAAAAGTAAGTACTCCCACCTCTTGCATTTATTTTTATAAAATAATTATTGTAAACTTTCAAATTATTAATCTCCAACCACCATTATTGAATCTAGATTACTTTATGCTTATGTATATGTATCTTATTAGATTAACCTACATTAACCTAAAGGAAAATTTATTTTCCGACAAAAGATATATGAATAATAACCAATTTTGAATGATGAAACAATACTAATTAAAAACAAAAATGGTTCCAATATATATATATATATATATATAGTTTGTTAAAAATATACATTCATAATTCCTAAAAATAAATAGACAATGTGGAATAATGCTCTAAAATCAAATGAAGCTATTACACTCCAAAGTCAAATTAATGAGACGAGAAAAAAACCACACATTAAAAACATCAACTTTCCACATTCCATAATGTTGTTTTTTAATGCTTCTAAATTTGGCTACATGAACATTCCCCTGTCAACATTACAAATTACACTCCATGGTCCATCATTAGAGAGTAAGGAGCCAAAGAAATGTTGATAAAAAGATTCTCTTTTCTAGTTCCTTACTCCTTGATGATATGTCATGGAGTGTGATTTGAAACATTGACATAAAAAAATTCTTCTCTAGATCCTTACTTCTTGATGATGAATCATGAAGTGTGATCCAAAACGTTGACGAGTAAAAGTTCACAGAGTGTGATCCCAAATGATGATAGAAAAAAATTCACTCAATCAAATCCAAAACATTCAAAAAATACAAAATCAACATATGACCCATAAAATTACACTCTAAAATCAAACGAACGAATTACACTCTAAAGTCAAATTAACAAAGAAAATAAAACACATAACCCCAAAAATAATCATAGATTCACAACAATGAGGATGGAGACCACTAGATTGTTGTTGTTTCTTCCCCGCACACCCAAACTTTAAATTGAGTAGAAGATTGTAATCTTAAAAATATTCAATTTAAAAAAATAAAAATAAAATAAAAGAAAGCACAAGACACCATAACAGTCAAAGTCTTTATTGAATGACGACTCTCCCACCTAGATTAACCATTTTCCACTTTCAAATCTAAGATGGTGTGAACTAGACCTTAATTGAATTATCACCATTTTTGCTTTCCACTTAATATCCGTTCTTATATAGACTTTTTTTTCATGGTCTCAATTAAAAAAAGCACAAGACATTATGAGCAGTCAAAGACATTATGAGCAGTCAAAGTCTTTATTGAAGGATGACTATCTCCATCAAGAGTGTGAGTTTCACATCTAAGATAATGTGAACTATACCTCAATTAAACTATCAACATTTTCACTTTCCATATAATATGGACTTCTGTATAGACTTTTTCCCCACTGAAAAATCAATAGTCAAGTCTTATGGCGACTGCCCCCGCCTTGACAGACACGTTTGAAGTAAGCCTCTACGACAGCTCCTCCTTTTTATCGCAATTGTCTTGTGAGGTACTCTGGTGCCATTTGTAATTTTCTGTTCCTTTTAATTTAATTATCTCTTCTCCAATAAAAAAGCTCTAGAATTCATGGTGTATGCCAGGGAGCCGGCAAAAAACTGTTTATTTCCACGGATGCACTGCAAAATATCTGTTCTATCATACAGATAGCTACCTAAGTAGCTCTGCCTTTTTTCGCTTACTGGATAAAGAGAAAAGGCTCCCTCGGTAATTTAATCGGACGGCCATACACAAATCCCCAGGGCTGGCTGACCGTCCAACGAACAAAATAAACTGAAAACTGAAACACACCAGTTCAATTTGTCTGGAAAATTATAATATATGCCACTGAAAGGCGTTTTCAATTGTAAAAGTGGACGAATTGTGCACAAGATCTTACAGGATAATTTCTTTCCCTTTGAGGATATTGCTCAATATTGCTCATATTTAAACGTTTCTTTAATTTGGCATCTTTGGAGAATTACTTTTCGTTTGGCTTGATGGATTATTATTGAAGAAACTTGTCAAACGTGTAGAAAGGATGCCGTGTGCCCGAATTTTGAGCCGTGTGAGATTCGAACCCGCGACGTCAAAGAAGGGTTTGTAAAGTTTTAATTGTGATGACACTTTTCCAGCTGTTTTAGTAACCAGAATGTTTTGTAAGACATTCTTCAGGGCTATGCTATTTTAAATAGAAGTCTTTTTTGCTTTGAATCTGAAGATGGATGCATTGTTTTCAAAATTCTCCAGTTAGCTGTAAGCAAAATGCCTATCATATGCTTTCTGAGCTGTTAAGCACTGGCTTTTTCGATCCAAATTTTAAGTTATTTAATTGTGCGCTTTCAATTTGCTACTATTAGTCCCGTTGTTTTTTAAGAACCTCATTCAATATCTACAGGTTTTGAGGTTATTAATGGAAGGCGGAGCATCCTTAATCATTTTCTGATAGCCGGGAACATTCGGATTGATAGATTTTGAAGCTTGATGTTCATCTTTATCTATTTACCGAGCTAAATATCCCTCTCTGTTTCCCATTACGATTTCAAATCTGGAAGATATCTCTACGGTTTCAGGTAATCGCTTTTTCTTTCTCTTAATACTAGATGTCTGTCTCGCCTTCAAAATCTTTGGCGTCTTTGATTAAGAAACTGGTCTTTAATGCCATTATGTTGCAGAAAATGTGTTTTCTGATTGAATTTGTCGGGTCCAAAGCCAGTTTCCAAGCCACGGGGCCTTTTTCTAATGTTTATTGCAAGTATTTGTAGTTGTTCTTGTCAAAACACCTAAGCCTGAACATTCATCGAGATTAAATTCCCTTTCAATTCTAGATTGGCTTCATCCATGAAAGTCACCGGAATAGAAGTTCCCGTTCATTTATATGCTTTTTGTTGTTCTGTTTTTTAGAATGGTTGCAGAAAAGCTCCCAAAAAAGATGGCGCGCTGAACAGGGTAATTCAAGATGCGGCATTTGCCAAATTGCCAGTGTTATATAGTTGTTCTCCTATTAGTACTCTTTGTCTTGATACCATGTAATGGCTCAACTGCTGGAAAAAATCAAAGCCTGTTTGGAGATGCGAGGCCTCTTGTCGTAAATATTGGTGCTCTTTTCGCATTTGATTCTACAATTGGAAGAGTGGCTAAGGCAGCCATTGAATTGGCAGTGAAGGATGTGAACAACAATCACAGTTTGCTAAGTGGGATAAAGCTGGAGCTTAGTATGATGGATTCTAATTGCAGTGCTTTCATAGGCACAGCAGCAGGTTAGCAAATTAAATTTTCAAGGTTATGCTTTCAAAATTAGCTCTATTTATAGGTTATTCTACTCCTTTAAAAAGATTGAGGTTCTCATAGACTCATTTTCTTTAAATTTATAGTAGCTCTGGTGGTTGTTTGAATGGTTAGCTCTTTTGCTTCCTCTATGGACTGATTCATATGGCAGCCAACATTGTTTTTTTGCTGTGCAAGTTCCGAGATGTATCATTTGTGGAAATTGTCTTTACTGTTAGATGAAAACTGGACCTTGGTTTCTCAATCAGGGTTCAATTTGCTTGAACAAACTACAATCAGTCAACTTTTGCACGTGCAGGCAAATAACTGTTAAGTAAATGGAGCAGATTGAAGTTTTAAGTAACACCAAAACAGCAATTAGAAAACAGAGACAATAAGAAAAATAGATAGCAAATATACGACGACACCAAGAATTACGTGGTTCACCAATTAATGGTTACATCCATGGAAAAAGCAGAGTATTTATCTCTTATTGTTATCAGCAGCGAATAGATGAAGTTTTTGTACATCTTACAAATGATCTATTTCCCAAATATGTAGACAAAGTCTCCAAAGCAGACAAAGAGATAAGGAGCAGGGAAATGAAGAGTTTTTGTCTTATGTGATGGTTGGACTTCAAAACCAACAATCTCCCACTTGAAGTCCAAACCACCGCTGCAAGTAGCCACACTCAGAGATATCTGCCACTTTTGCAGGCCTATTGTCACATCTTGACTAGGCCAAGAGAAGCTCTGCAGAATTCCAGCTTCTCTTTTGAAACGATCTTCGTAATGCATCTGCAGGATGGAGGCTAGTGTGAATCTTCTGCAACTTCAGCTTACCCTATTCAAGTACACTCCGAATAAAATGATATCGAAGCTCTATGTGCTTTGTTTGTGAATGAAAAGCTGAGTTTTTGGCCAAGTGAATTGCACTATTGGTATCACTGTGCAGAGTGAAATCTTGTTGTTTGCTACCCAATTCACCCAATAATCGCTGCAACCACATCTCCTTAGCTCTTTCAGTGATTGCAATGTATTCAGCTTCAGTAGTGGATAAAGCTACCACTTTTTGTAATCTAAAAATCCAACAAATCGTTGTCCCTGCAAAAGTAAAAACGTATCCGGTGGTAGATCGCCTTTTATCCAATTCATCAGCCATGTTGGAGTCAACATATCCTTGCAGTTGTGCATCATTTCCTCTAAACCTCAAGACATGATGTGATGTGCCCTTTAGGTATCTTAGAATCCATTTTACAGCTTGCCAATGAATCTTACTTGGATTACTCATATGCTTGTTGACCACTCCCACTGCATGAGTGATGTCTAGTCTTGTGCAAACCATTGCATACATAAGGTTCCCAATAGCAGAGGAGTAAGGTACTATTTCTATGTATTTTTTGTCTTCTCGTGTCTTAGGACACATGTTAGAGGATAGCTAGAAGTGATCAGCTAGAGGTGTGCTGATTGCCTTTGCATTCTTCATATTAAACCTATCCAAAACCTTCTCAATATACTTTCCTTGTGACAATTTCAATTCTCTTTTCTTCCTATCTCTGATGATTGTCATTCCAAGGATTTTCTTGGCAGCCCCTAAATCTTTCATTGGAAACTTGTTAGCCAATTGCTGTTTCAACTTGCTAACAATGGCCATGCTAGTTCCTGTCACTAGGATATCATCAGCATACAGTAACAGCAACACAAACTCACCATTTTCCAAAACTTTATTATGGATACAAGGATCAGTTTCACACCTAGTGAAATTTTGTTCAACCATAAAAGAATTGAATTTTAAGTACCATTGTCGTGGAGCTTGTTTCAATCCATACAAACTTCGATTCAACCGACAAACCAAATCCTCATTACCTTCTTTTTCAAATCCTTCAAGTTGCTTTATGTACAATTCTTCTTCCAAATCACCGAGTAGAAAGGCCGTCTTAACATCAAGTTGCTCCAATTCAAGGTCATACACAACTGCCAAACCCAACACTACTCTAATAGAAGTCATTTTCACAACTGGTGAAAAAAATTCATTGAAATCAACGTCCTTTCGCTTATCATAACCTTTGACAATCGATTTGGCCTTGTATCTTTTCTTCCCACCTTCTTCCTTTAACTTGTATACCCATCTATTTTTCAATGCTTTCCTATTAGGTGGAAGAGACACTAAATCCTATGTGTGATTTTCCATCAAAGATCCCATCTCATCTTTTATAGCCTCCATACACTATTTGCTATCTTTATCTTCACATGCTTCTTTAAATGTAGTAGGTTCAACTTCATTGGACATCAACAAATTTTGAATGAAATCATTATATTTTTTTGGAGGCCTACACTCCCTAGTGGATCTTTGAACTTGAGGAATCAATTCCTGTTGTGTACCCACCTCATGAGTACAAATGGAATGATCTTGCTCTTCATTTTCACAAAATTTTGGGGGCTGAACCTGTGGCTGATTTACAATCTCCTTTTGTTTGAACACATCACTCCCATTGGTGACATCATCTAATGGAACATACTCCTTGGATGATATGCTTTGTTCTTGTAAATTTGCCATTACCTTCTCATTGAAGATCACTTCTCTACTTAGTGTGACTTGCTTGGTAACTGGATCCCACAACCTATAGCCATAATTTTCATTTCCACGTCCAACAAAGATACACCGTTTTGACTTCACATCAAGCTTCGTTCTTTTTTCTTATGGAATGTGAATGGAAGCTTCACCCCCAAACACCACAACCACTTCTCTTTAAGAATTTCAAAATCCAATCGAGAATTGACCTTGTTTAATCAAATACACCGTTGTATTTACAACCTCAGCCCAAAATTGTTTTCCTAAACTAGCATTTGAGAGCATGCTCTGTGCTCTTTCCATGATGGTCCTATTCATCCTCTCAACTACTCTGTTTTCTTGTGGTGTAAACATAACAAATTTAATCCTTTGAATACCATTCTCTGCACAAAAATGATCAAACTCTATCAAACAATATTCACCCCCGTTGTTAGTTTTTAGACACTTAATTTTATTTTTGGTTTGGTTTTCAAAAAATGCTTTGAAATTCGTAAACATGCCAAATACTTTAGACTTCCTTTTCAACATGTAAACCCAAACCTTCCTAGTGCAATTATCTAGAAAAGTCACAAAATAATTAGACCCACCAACTGAAGTTACCTCCATGGGACCAAAGACATCCGAATGCACTAGCTCCAATGGGCGTGACTTCTTCTCATGTTCTTTGGTGAAAAATTTGGTCCTCTTTTTTTTCTTATATGCAATGCTCACACAACTCTAAATCTACCAATTTCAGCTCCGAAAGTTGATCACTTTTGTGTAAAATCTCAAGGCCTTCCTTACTCATGTGATCGAGCCTTTTATGCCAAAGCTCTGTACCACTGTCCGCAACTACCATTGCAGCTCCCACTTCAGCCTGACTCTCTAGCACATACAAAGTGCCAGGTTTGCTTCCTCTGGGAACTACCAAGGCTCCTTTGGTCACCTTCCACATACTTGACGGAAAAGTAATGCTACAACATTGAGCATCCAATTGCCCAGCTGAAATCAAATTCCTTTTGAGTTGAGGGACATGTCTAACATCCCTTTGCAGCCAACTGTTACCATTTTTCAATTTCAACAAAACATCTCCTTTTCCAACAATATCGTAGGGTTCATCATCCTCAAGATAAACTTTGCCAAAGTTACTCTTACCAGATTTTTTTGAAAAATCAGAACAAAAAAAAAGGGAAAATATTTTCTATGAAATCAGCAAAGCATGCAAAAATAATGAAGGAGTTCACTAACTTCAAGGAAGTCTAAAGGGAAAGGATAAGAATTACAAATATCTTATCCATAGAGGATAAGGATGACAACTCATAGGATAAGATTGACAACTCATAAAGAAAAAAGGTAAATCTTATCCACAGAGGATAAGGATGACAACTCATAGGAAAAATATCTAAATTCAACATGACTTTCCAAGGCTCTCAAAATCTATAAATAAGAGGCCTATGCTTTGTTGCGAAGGATTGAAAAATTTATTGTGACAGTGACATTCAATCCTTAAATTTTTTCAATCAAAATTAGGTCTTTACTTCTGTAATTTTCTTCATTGATTGCATCTTCAACCTTGTTTCACTTTGAAATAATGGTTGATTGTATGCTTGTGATGTAATCTTTTACTATTTTCCCAGAAGACAATCATTGTAGCAGCCTTCAGTGAATGAAAGATCAGTATTTTTGCCTCTACTTTTTTCAATTTTCTTTGTGTATGAAAGAAAAGCAGGTATTATTGTGAGTTCTATGACTCCTTGATTGCTAATGTTCTAAGTTTTCCTTTGAATTATTGTTGCAAATTACTGTGTGAAGCTTTAGATTGAGATTCATAAGTTGTGTTGCTGAAAGGAAGTAGAAATCTGCTATATTTGGTGATACACCTTCATTTTTCTGTTGTAGATTCAGATTATCAGTTCTTTCTTATCTCTTTTCCCAACAAAGATCTC
>CM021107.1:24357275-24455387 GCA_007115665.2 Sequoiadendron giganteum | reverse complement strand
CTACGCACCATTATTTAAGTTGAATGGTGCCCTTCTTTTATAATGTGTACGGACCAATAAAGTATGAACTGCTTTAACAATTGCAATTTCACAAATAAAGTGTACAGAGAGTGTCATGGCAGCATTGAGAGTTTTTATATTAATAAAGCCTTGACTACACCTTTGACCCATCCTAGCAACCAACTGATTTGTTTTGAAATTGTGCGGCTCTCACTTTATGGAGTACAACTTAATTTGTAACCAACCTTGCACAACCCTCTAATACCAGAAATTGTATGGCCAAAAAATTAACTTGTTACTGTGCAGTAACCATACCATGAAGTTTGAAAATTTTGCAAGCGATCACCCTTAAAATGTCTTAACTTTTCTCAAATCCTGTATTTACAAAAACCCCCATTATTAAATTATCACAATGAGCTCCAACACAGCCTCTGAATGAGATTATCAGCAATCACCCAGGAAGTATTTTTCAACTTTGAAGATGATATTCCCCATGAAGATTTGCGTCTTCACAAAGTTCTATAATTTCTAGCGGCGTAACATTCTCTTCCCCCAAAATTTCATGCATATTGAAAAATGTGCTCAAAATTTACTTTTCTTCTCCCTTTTGTAACTCCCCATTCTAAATATTGAAATTCCACATTTTCTTTTATTTTTAAATTCTTAACTCCCTTTTTTGACCCTAACACTTAAAATAATTTCACCTTTTTAAAAAAAACACCTTATGTCTCCCCTTTTTATATTATTTTGATAAATGCTAAGTTAAATATTAAATTTAACTTAAAACATTAGCATTTAATTAAAATAATATCAAATCGACTAAACCTAGAGAGGGGACATTACATCTTCATATGCTGCATTTGCTTCATTTTCTTTTGGCTGATTTTCAACCTTCTTGAATGACCAACAGTTTCTTTTAATGTAACCTTCTTTAGCAAAATACTAGCAACTAATATTTTTTCCCCTTGATTTTGATCTCTTTTTGTACTTTGATCTTTTCCTATGGTTATTTCTCCCTCGTTCTTATGATCTTCCCCTATTGCTAGTTATCAAAGCGTCTCTCGATGAAGTATCTTGATTCTTCCTTTTCATATCCTCATTGAGAAGAATCCCAACCACATCATCAAACTTCAGCATGCTTCCCTTCTTATCGGATGCCAAGTTGCTCACAACCATGACAACTCCTTCCCCAGCTATCGGGTAGAGAGCATAATAACAAGATGGCCTTGATTTCATCATCTTAATTTATGTTCACATAAATTAATTGAGTGATCAATATATTAAATTCATTTTAATGGTTTGATACAATACCACCTTCCTTCATCTTCAAATTGTATAATTTCTTCATTAAAAAAACTTTATTAGAGGTGGAGGCCATCTCATACATGTTTGACAATTTATCCCATAATCCTTTCATTGTCTTCTCTGTTGCAACATTAAACAAAACATTGCTAGATAGGGAAAGAATAATTGTTGCCTTCTTATTAGTGTTCCATAGAGTTTCTTGACAGGGGATGGGTGGACACGGGGATGGGTTTCAAGGATGGAGGGACCAAGGGCCTAAGTTTGGGGATGACAGAGGAATGGCGAGAGGACGACAAAGAGGCGGCGGTGGTGGGGTGGCGCTAAAATACATATAGTACTTGAAAAAATAGTTATAAAAAGATGTATAAGAATTACAAATTTACAAATGAAACCTTGGCAAACTAGTAAAAGTTAAAACTTAGAAACTACTAAACTAAGACCTTTGAACTTTGAAGTATGAAGTATGAAATGAACATTAACAATTCTTCAACATTGAACAAATTTGAAATTTATATTATCTTCAAGATTTCATAATGATGATTACATTGAGTACAATGATGATAGCATAAACAAATCAAAATGTTCAAAATAAGTTATAACAAAATGGAGTGAAGTGAGGCCTCTAATCATCCCCAAACTCCTTATCACTAGAATGTTGTACTCAGACTCCACATAGTCAAGCTCCTCCATTTAAATACCAACCATCCCTATTTGTGTAGCATCCTCATCAATCTGTGCTAGCTCCTCTGGCTCTACATCCCATTGTGCTACTGGACTTGTTGTACCCAAACCAATTTGTTTGCTTCATTAAGGCATTTTGCTTAAAAGAGTTTAAACCTTGTTAAAATGATGTCAAAACACAATTTTGGGCAAGTCAAGTATGGACTTTGGTCAGTGTCATGTCAGTCGTCAGCAACAATTGGTCAATACCTGGAGATCACAACCTGAACCTAGACTAAGAGCAGAACATATTATGATGGAGGAGCATTTCACGACAGTTTTATACTCCTACAAGGTCAATTTAGTGGCCAGAGAAGTGTTTACGGAGGCAGAGACAAATGAAGATTTTAAGCAAAAAGCACATTTGCGGGCGCCCTTCATTTTGAAGGCTTAGATCTGGTTGCATGTGCTTGCAAATAGATTCAATCTCTTTAGAATTAGCCTAGCTTTTCTACGAGCTATCAAGCGAAGACGTCCGAAGTGCAGAACTCTGGAAATCGAGGTCATAAGTTGAGGGTAGGAGGAGGATGCATGTCATAGAGGTTGTCAAGTTTACAGTTTCTGCGCCCCTGTAGCCTAGGGGTGCCCTTTAGTTTGACCCCTCAGATGAATGAATTTGCAGATGTTGTCTTCTTGAGTTCTTTTCTGATCCAGTTGAGCTTCACAACACATCAATTTGTGAGGTGATCCGACATTCGAAGTGATCGTGATAGAGGTTCTACGGAACATGTAAATCAGAAGGTGGAGAAATGTAGCAATACACACCTGTACCTCTATAGGCCAAGGGCGCCCAATTTAGGCCTGTCAGATGGGGTTTTTGGCATTCGCAGTCTTCACAAGACTTGTGCGCAATTACTCTAGCTATCCAACGAGCCTAGCCATCAGCCTCCGGGATTTGGAAAATGCTCGTATGTGAAAGGTCTGTGTAGAACGCTGAAAAGTGAATACAGCCAGAAAATGACTAAGTATAGAAAATACACATCCCCTTGGAAAAGGCGCCCTTCTTGTTGAGGTCTTAGAAGTAGTTTTCTTGCTTCGTCACCTCCAGAGACATATCTTGTAAGTTGATCTAGCTATGCAGAGAGACAAATGGTGCACGAATCAGAGCACTCCAGCTCCCGGTGTCAAGGGTCAAAGTAGGGTATCCGGATGAAGGTTACACTTTTGACAAAACGGTGTTTGCGCCTTCACAGGGCACCCTTGCTTTTGGGGTTCCTAATGCAGCTTTCAGGTGTCTTACATACAATCATTGGATGCGGAATGCTTCCAGTCATGTGATGAATCTATCATCCAGTCGATGGGGTTCATCGTTCGTCGTCAACAACAGTTTGAAGCATCAAATTGCAAAACGGAGAAATGGTTTAAGTCTGGAAACCTTGCATCAATTTAATCAAAGGCACCTAATTTTTTGAGGTGTCAAACGTTGATTTTAGCAGTTGCAGTTCCTAGAAGCCATTTCATCCTTGCTTTGCAGGCTTCACAGTGGATATCTCAGTTCAGTCACAACATCACTCAGTTGCCCAGAAATCAATGCTGAACAGGGGCAACTGTAATTTTGCAGTTAGTTATAAAATAGGAAGTTAGCGAAAAAGTTAATAACTCTTGCAAATGGATGCCTAGAGGGTCAAATGAGGACTTTTTGGAATCAGTGAATTTTGCTAAGTGCATTCAGATGCTGAGCTTTTTGCTAACTGATTAAAATAATATTAAATTTCAAGTTTGTGCATGCAAAGCATTAAAATGGCGATTTTCTTCAATAATTAATTATTGGCACCTCTTTTAATGTTTAATCTTAAATTCGCATGTTAAAGCTAGTTGAATATTTTAATATTATTTAATCTTCGGGACTCTGAGTCAGTGCCAGTTGATCTGAAGGGGGTCCAATTAGAAGGCTTCTTCTGTTATCAAGTTTCTATTCTTGCAGTGGCGCCATTATGGTGTGAATTTGCTTTATTTATTCAACATGGAGTCCATCATTTCATTCATCCAGCTTGAGTAGAGGTGAATTCTTTCCAGAGATTTCTTCAGCAGTCAGTTGTGAAGACATCAAAAGTATTCTTTTGCAGGTACAAGTCCAGATTCATTAGCAAACTTCAAGACAAGATGGCGATTTTGTCAAAGGCAGAACATTAAAACTTCTATCTTTTGTCTTAAATTCTTCTATTCTCGTCTTAGGTTTTCTTCGCTTGTCCAAGATTCGACAACTTTTGACATATTTGATCATCTGGGTTGGTTGTGCATGACTTCCTCTACAATACCCATGTGTTAGAAGTTTTCAGGAAAATTTAATCCAGAGCATCGATTCTCGAAGCTTTGATTTTCTCAACTGAAATTCCTTTGCATGGTGGAGTAGAAGTTGATATTTTTCGAATCTGACGTTGCGGGTTGTCTTAGAATCATCTTCTAGACAAAACCCATATCTCAGATTTTTTTCGAAAAAATTGCTCCCCGTAGCCCTTACTGCCCTCAGTTGCTTTTCTTAGGAAAGCCTTTGCATATGAAGCTAAACGACACTTTTTCACATTTCTAACGTTGTGGGTTGTCTTAGAAACATTTTCCGGACAAAACCCACGTTTCAAATTTTTTGGTGAAAATTGCCCTCTGACAGGGGACTTTTAGCTTCATCAGGTGACATTTCAGCTTTTGAAGAAAGTTGTCAGAATGTAGTCGAGTTTATAGTCAACATGCAAGTTTTTCAGAATGCAGTTCACGCAGATTGAATTCAAGACCAAGTTAGTCTTAGTTCATGATTTCATCAAAAAATATGACACCGATTTGTATCAAGCGCATTCGGAAGGTTGGCAGGCGTAGTCACTCAAGTCCACATGGTTTCATACCTCGTATAGTTGATTGTTTTCCAAGGCCGGTTTAGAGGGTTGATACCATTGGAATTTTGTGTGTGCGGCAAGTTCATTTGCAACCAAAGGGTTCGTAGTCAAACTTTGCGGTTTCATCATGCAACACTCTTCCTTAGAGAAAAGCGTGAAAAATGTGAGAAGCGTCAAGCTGTAGAAGAAACAGTGGCCATCACTTTAGTTACAGAGCCGCCAAAGTTACCAGTCAATGAAGCGCCAGTTTAAGTGTGCAGGGATTTCCAGATTTGCTTGAGTTGCTGACAAGTAGTGAATTGACAGTTGAGACATGTGACAACCGTTAGATAGTGATGTAGTCAACAACCTCGTGGAGGGGTTAATTTCCCAAGATCAGGGCCAGTGATCTTCAGTTCAAGACGTCCCACCTTTTCCAAGATAGACATTAGACACAGGAGTTAAACTCGATGCTTCTTTCCGAGTTAACTCGTTGTTCCGCATTGCACGCTGTCTTTCTTGGAAACATCTTTGTATAATTGGAGTTATTAGTTAGTTTTCATTTCACTAAGGACATGCATGCTTGCACATTGTCGATTTAGATTAGATGTACCGGTTAACTGATGATAGCTTTCCAGTTAACTGTATAGTTTCCTTTATTAGGGTTTAGCAATAAAATCTTGCATGCATTGCAAGATTGTAGTTGACTCAAGCTGATTTTAGGGTTGCCTACACCTTTGATGTCTATAAATAGGAGCTTTCAGCTCATTTGTAAATAACTTTTTCTTGTGATAGAGAATTGTTGCGTTGTCGGCAACATGCCTATTCTCAAGATTGTTTCACCCTTGTAAATAAAACTTTTGCACGAGAGAGTAATATATGCTGTGCTGCCTTGCTTGTAATATTGCCTATTTTGTATCTGTTCACAAGTATTTATTATGATGATGAATTGTTATGCCACTCGGGTTTCATGCAATTATAATGGTGAATGCTTATCTTAGTTAAATGGGGTTGCTAGTTTGATCGTTATTGTATGCGTGTCTTGTCTATGCAATACACTATCCTAGTTGCTTACCTGATGTTTTGTTTCTAATAAGCTTATTCAAATGAGCAAATTGTCGTGCCACCTTGCCCTCTTGTTGTGAGTTTGTACTTAAAAGCTTATCGTATATTTGTGTGTGTTAATAAATCTATTCAGCAAAGCAAATAGTTGTTCCACTTTGCCTTCATGTTGTGAATCTGTACTCAGTTTATCATATGTTTGTTTGTTTTAATAAACTTCTTCCTAGCCAAGCAAATAGTTGTGCCACCTTGCCTTCACATTGTGAATCTGTACCTGAAGTTTATCGTATAATCACATTCTTGCTCCATTTCCTCATGCTCTCTTTTCTTGAGGAGATTGGATAGTTTAAAGCCTTTAGTTTTTAGTTGTAGTTAAAGACCTGCGAAACTAGAGAAAATCCTTAGCTGCAATGTCCTTGGTTTTCTTAACCTTGTGCCTCTTCCAGCTGAGTCAAAAAGATAGGACTTATAATAGTTTACTTTTAGAACGCATATTAGCAAAAGAGGGAGCTTCCCCTCCTAATTTGAAGAGCACTCATTACACACTGTGCATAGTTGTTCGTACTAATTTATACTCCAGAGGTGTTAGTTATTACGCCAACAAGACTCTCCTTGTACAAAAGTGTCTTAATGTCAATGAGACACAAGGCACTATGTACAACGACAAGCTTCTTTGCTCTCCTAGAGGTAAGCCTATTCCTCTTAAGAGAGTGGATGAAGCTATATATAGACCAGTTCCTCTCAACAACAAAAGAACTAGAAACCTAAGATAGCAAATGAATGGCAAGAGATGTAGTCATACAGTTGGATCCATGCATAGTCCACCACAAAATTGGGTCCTCTTGTGCCATAGTTTCCCTATCCATCTTGGCCTCCTCAGAATAACCTCTAAGGGTGGAAAATTTTGTCCGCTTAGTACGAATGATGCTAGCCTGCTCAGGATCATACATCTTTTGGATGGCCTTCCTGAACCCTTCCTTCACCTTAGCATCCTGTATGGGTGCAACTCTATTAGGCCTTTGCACGTATCACTTGGGGTTCAATGCAAATGCAACCATGTGCATGGGAGTATTGAGCTTCTCCCATCTCTCTTGAATGATTGGCTGAATGTGCTCATTGTAGAATGCTAATGTGGGGTCCTCTCGCACAACCACCTTCATTTGGCCTAGCATAGAATCAATGCACTCATACGCCTCTCCAAAGCTAGGTGCATTGGCATCCCCATATCTAATGACCTAGAAAACTAGAGTAATGATGAAGACTATGTATTTTGCATCACCCCAAAAGACATCACTCTTCACTACATCCTTCACCCTCTTCCCCTGCTCTGTCTTGGACTCAGGTCACGGATTCCATTATGTTGTCATAACCATTAGTTGCAATGCCTCTTGCAACTCAAGCATTCTCTCCAAGAGAATGAAATAGGATGTATATCTAGTCTTGACAGGTTTCAAGAATTCCTTCTTAGAGAAGTTCTTTTAGAGTGCATGTGAAGTGTGGTGGTTGCAGATAAACATCTGCACATCTCTAGCATCATTGACCATTGATTTGATCCAATCAATATTTCCCATGTCCTTGAGTGCATTATTCATGGCATGCACACAACAAGGAGTCCACCAAATATGTCTATAAGCTGCCTCAATTAATTTACCTACAACTTTGCACACATAGGCGACATCTATCATTACTTGGACCACATTTTGTGGCCCAACCTCCTCAATAGCATCTTTGAGGATCTTAAACTGAAAATCGGCATCCTTGTGATGCCCTAAACAATGAACTGCCTTAAGAAAATATAGGCCCTTTGAATAGGTAACCATGATATTGATGAGTGGACGATACCTAATGTTCGTCCACCCATCCATGACAATATTGCATCCATTTGCCACCCAACATTCCTTCATTTTCCCCATTAACACAATTATCTTGAAATAGTTCTTATCCAAGATTGTGGTCCTCAATTTCGTCTCCCCTGGTGGCACATATGATGGTCTTGCCCTTGTTACCATCGCCATTGCCTCCTTATAATAAGGAGATCGAACCACATGGAATGGAATGCCATTGGCAAAGAAGAATTTTCCAATGGCATCATCTACATCATCCTTTATCTGCACATTGAATAATTCAGCTATTGGGTTAGGAGCATCAGTTGTCAACTTGCACCCCCCCTAGCCTTTGCTGCATGGGTCCTTGAAGTAGAAGATGGCATACGTGTAAATTGCATTTGCAAAGTAGAAGTAGAACCGTGTGGCTGGCTCTAATGACCTCTTGGCCTATGAGACAAAGAAACAGATATAGGTGCAACTGCAGGTGCATTGTCTTCACCACCAATACCCCATAGCCTACATATCTCAACCTTGAATTTTAGGATATTCAGTGACGCCAAAAAAATCACATATTTCCACACCTTTTCGTCGGATATGAAGGAGGTGGGCATTACTCTGGTAATGCTTCCCTGAAATTCAAGGTCACAAAAGTGGCACTTCCACAACCTTGTGCCCCTAGATGTCCAGGTTTGCTCTATAATTTTGTTGCAAATTGTTTCAAGGAAGACTTAGGATCAAAGGCACCCTTAGCAAAATCTTCCAATATTGTGGAGGGGCAATTCATAGTTGCAGTTGCACTGGCCATGGAACTTGTGGATTGGATCACACGGTCACTCCTCTCTACTTCTACATTTTCATCAGCCTTAGGTGCATAATCAGATTTAGTTACACTGTGAGAGTGAACCTCAACCTCATCCTCACTCATGCCATGAAAACTCATTGTGACACTACAATAAAAAAAATAAAAATTAATAAGTTTATAAGTCTAAAATTAAAATGTAAGATTCAAATTATGCATGCAGCTGTGTAGCATAATGCAAAGGATTCAGACAAATATTTTCTTTTTGTTTTTCTTACTCTAGATCGCATGAAGCTCAAAAGCAGAGGATACACAAATAAAGATCTTTGTTTTTAATCTTTGTCAACCAAGGATTTCACTTTTGTTTTTCTTACTTCAGGTCGCGTGAAGCATAAAAGCAGAGGATACACAAAAGTTTTATCCTAGTTTGACAAATGTCAAAATAAAAAATTATAAATTTGAGCATGCAACCATGTCTATGAATATCATTTTTATTTTTCAGTTTTTAAATGTTGATGACAATATGAACAATGAACATTGAACAATTAAAATTTTAAATGCTATTTGCTAATGCACTTACAACCATGTCTATGAAACTATGAACGGAATTAAAATTTAAAATATGAATTAGAATGTGAAACTAACTAAAAAATTAAAAATAAAATAAAATAAAGTCATGGAATCCTACCTTGTGCTTGGAAAATCCTCCCAACTTGGTATAGAATCCCTCTTCTAAGCTTCTTCCTCTTCTTCTTGCTCCTCCTCAACTTCTTGCACTTGCAACATTTCACTTCCACTCTTCCACTCCTTCACTTTCACTCTTTTGCTCCTCTTCAACCTTGCTGTTGGAATGAATTTGTGAGTAATTGTGAGGATTTGAGGGTGTAATGTCCCCTTCTTAGCTCACTTTTGTTTCTTGTTGGATTAGCCTTTTATCTGACCCTCGTAGGCTACTGGAGTTGGTTAGAAGGTCTTGAGTGGAAGTTGTCAGATTCTCTGGTGGCACTTTTGTGGTGTTTTCTCTCCGGAGTTTGGTGTAATTCAGGGTTTGCCTTTGGGAGTTGGTTTGGACTCAGTTTGTGCACACTTACTATTTGTAGTAAGTCACCCGATTGTTAGAGTCCATTGTTACTATTTTTGGAAAGGCACTTGGATGCATAGTGGATGTAGTGGTTGACCCCCTGGCACTGACGGAATCAAGAAATAATGATTTTTGAAGAAGTTATGTTATTTTTAATTATTACTAAAGTTAATCTTTAATAATAATTAATTATTAAAAGGTACATATCATAATGATTTATTTTGACTTTATAAAGTGGGGCCATTTAATGATATAAATTAAATTATAAAAGTGCATTGGAGTGGGCGCCCATCTAATGAGATTAATGAAGTCAAAACAAAAACAAATATAAAATATATTTTAAAGTCAAAAAGTTACCTAGGGGGTCATGCTTTTTCAGGAGGCATATATAAGCTTTGAAAAGTCATTTTTGTCTCATTCTACATTTGTGTGTTTATGAGCTTTTGCTTTGGGAGAAGAGAAAATAGGGGTTTTCTGCATTCTTGGGTATTGGAGAGCGTAGCGTCTTCACGATTTTGCTTCCCAAGGGTGTGAGAGACCATTTGAAGGTTGCACATACAGGTGGCTACAATCAGTAGCCACATTGGAGCAAATTTGTGAAGGTTTCTTGAAGGGTTTGATAAGATTATCACTGAAAATCTGAATGACATTGTTGCTGCTTGCATTTTTTTGTTGGATGAACATTGTTGGGCCGTACTATGGCTTTTACCAGGCCATACCAGTCCCTTTTAGCCAGGCCATACATCAGCATATGGGAGGTGTTTGAGTTTGGGGGCAAATCGCCTAAAGATGTTGCTGATTTCATCTTTAATGGAGCTGTCTAAATTGTTAAAGACAGTTTGTTGCTAATTTATGTTGGAGAAATTACATTATGATGCTAGGCGTCCAAAATGAAGGGTTTCTATGTTGCAGATCAACACTTTCCAGAATTACATAATTTATGGCAATGGCTTTTCCAGGTATGATCCATTGTGCAAAATTTCATCAAAACTTTTGAATTTGAAATGCTAATGTAATTGCATTTGTTAGAGACCAATCTGTCCATTGTAGTTTTGTGCATTGCTACATAATTAGTTTCAGTTTTCAATAGTTTTGCAATATTTACATTTCCTTTAATTTCCAAGCATCCTATATCAAAAAAATACAAAAAAACAAGAAAACCAAAAACACAAAAAAATCAAGTCAGCAGTTGTACAGAAGATATCTTAGCAGTCACGAGGATATTACAGTGGTATTAGAGTGGTCTCCTGCCATCCTGTGAGGTTGTAGTTTCATGAGTAAGGATTTCATACAGTATACAAGAGGTACAAAACAGTAAAAGCCACCTTCAGTTCCTGAAGGTGAGATAGTTTCAGGGATATTGGGTATTCACATAACTAGTTCGAGTGACGGTGATAGTGTGACAGGCACTATGGCTGAGAGAGATAAGGGTCGAGCAGAGTCACTCAGTCTTGACTCCAGAGTCAGGAGACAGTATGACAATATGATGGACATGATGTCCCAGTTGATGGGCACTATGAGGCAGTTTGTGCCACCACAACATACGGGATATCAGGGGAAAACTAGTGGTACACAGGGTTTGGGTCAACAGAATGTGGTTTTTCAGAAGTTATCATCATCTATGGGTTCAGTTCTTAGGCCTAATCAACCTACCTTTACCACTAGAGAGGAGCCACAGGCCCTAGAGACACCTCCGGTAGAGGTGCTAGAGCTACATGTTCCCACTGTAATGGATATCACCAGACATTACGTAGAGTATATGACTACTTGCAAAGATTAGGTAGTTATTGACACTTAATCAGTTTCTGGATCAGAAGAGGCCTCGAGGAGGAGGTGGAGTTAGAGTAGAGCAGAGAGAACAACAGGCACCATAGGCTTCTCGTGACTTTCAATAGGCAATGAGCAAGGTCACCTTGCCTCACTTCGATGGCAATGACAAATGCACTACTAGATCGTGGGTCCAAAAGTTGGACAATTACTTGTCATTGAGGCCTATGCAGGAGGATGAGGCCATTAAGTTCGGCACTTTGCATTTAGATGGTTTGGCACATGATTGGTGGCATCATGGTATGGTTACCTTACAACGCCACCTTATCACTACATATCACGAGTTTACTAACAGGCCAATTGAGCGTTTTGAAAGGAAAGATCCTGAGTTGTATTTTAGAGAGCTTGCATAGCTCAAGCAAGTGGGAAGCTTGGAGGCATACATTAGTGAGTTTCAAAGAATTTTAGTGATGGTGCCTAGTTTATTTGAGAGGAGATTAGTTATCTTGTTTATCAAGGGACTATTTGAACCTTTGAGAGGTGGACCAAGGCTTTTGATCCCCCTACTTTACAGGAAGCCATGAGAAAAGCAGGAAGTATGGAACTTGCAGCCCCAAGAAGAAAGTTCATACCAAAGGCTTCCTCTTCTAGTAGAGATTAGCAGATCTTTTCATAAGAAATCAGACCATAAAAACAAATCTACAGTCAAACCAGACCAAGAAACACTTAATGATTTGAGAAGAAAAAAGTTGTGTTTTTGGTGCAAAGGTTCGTACACTCAAGATCATGATTGCCCTTTCAGATCTAAGGCCAAAGCTAAGCAGATGGAGTGGATATATGCTGATGAGTATGGTTCTGATAATTTTGATTAGCAATCTGATCATGAGGATCGAGAGGCAAAAAGGTCATCCGATGAGTCCGAAAGGAAGGTTGATGATAAGACTCCAGAAGTACATCTTTCTGCCATACAAAAGGGGGGTTCTTTCAGGATGCGAGGAGTCTTAGCAGGTCAAAAGGTGATCACTTTATTGGATATAGGTGCCACACACAATTTTATTGATGAGAAATTGGTGGCTAGGCATGGTCTTATAACCGAAGAGTTTGATGGAATTAAGGTTAGAATGGCTGATGATTACACACTCATGTGTAACAAAATGATTTCAGATTTGCCTATGCGGTTGAATAACTATGATTTCAAGGAAAATTTCTATGTAGTAGGTATGGGGGACATGGATGTTGTATTAGGCATGAAATGGCTTCATGCCATTGGTGAATTCACTCTTAACCTACACAATATGGAAATGAAATTTGAAGCCAATGGAAAGAAACATGTGTTGAAGGCCATATTAGATGGTGGACTGCAAATGATATCCTTTAGGAGGATGGAGAGGTTAATTTGCCATGACTAGGTGGAGTGGGCTGCAAAGTTTTTGATGATGTCTACACAATTGGAGCAGCAAAAACCAAGTTATCCTCTAGGCATTCAGGAGTTGAGAACTAAACACACAAAGGTGTTTAGTGACATACCACTAGGTAGACCTCCAGATAGAGGTATTGAGCACATAATTGAGCTAGAAGAGGGTGCTAAACCCCTGATGATTACACCCTACAGGCATCCGAAGCAGATGGAAGATGAGATAGATAAGACCATAAAGGAGTTGCTTGATATGGGCCACATCAGGCCAAGTAAATCTCCTTTTGCTTCATCAGTGGTATTGGTAAAGAAAAAGGATGGAACCCTACATATGTGCATCGACTATCAAGCATTGAATAAGAGGACCATTAAAAATTGATACCCCATTCCTCGCATAGATGAGCTGATTGATGAGTTACATGGTGCTTGCTTCTTCTCGAAGATTGATTTGAGATCAACATACCACCAAATCAAGGTCAGAGAGTAGGATGTAGAGAAGACAACATTTTGATGCCATTGTGGTCACTTCAAGTTCTTGGTTATGCCTTTCGGCTTAACCAATGCCCCTGCTACATTTCAGTCTACCATGAACGAAGTATTTCAGCACCAGTTGAGGAGGTTCATCCTTGTGTTTTTTGATGACATATTGGTTTATGGCAGGACATGGGAGGAGCATCTTGCTCACTTGGATGTAGTGTTAGATATTCTTGAGAGGGAATCCTTGTACACCAAGGAATCCAAATGTATTGGGTTTATCAAAGTTACTGTAACTTGGTCATATCATCAATGCTGAGGGTGTTCATATGGATCCGGATAAAGTTTGGGCTATCATTGATTGGCCTACTCCTGAGAACCTCTCACAACTCAGGGGATTAATGGGACTATGTGGTTTCTACCATCGCTTTATCAGTGGATTTTCACGGCATGTAGTGCCCCTCACAAATTTGATGAAGAAAGGAGTTTTCATTTGGTCTGATCAGGCACAAGAGTGTTTTGAGAAGTTCAAACATTTGATGAGTTCATGCCCATTTCTCGCTTTGCCAGATTTTTCTCGACCTTTTGAGCTTCAGTATGATGCATCTAGTGAGGGGATTGGTGCAATATTAATGCAGGATAAGCACCCTATCGCATTTGAGAGCAGGAAATTGAGGGGGCCAGAGCAAAGCTACAGTATTTACGATAAGGAAATGTTAGCCATTATGCACGCATTGGCTAAGTTCAGATAGTATTTAGTTGGCAGCAAATTGTGTGTGAAGACTGATCACAATAGCCTGAAACATTTCCTAGGGAAGCGAGATCTTAATGACCGTCAACAAAAGTGGGTTAGTAAACTCCAGGCTTATGACTTTGACATTGCATATGTCAACAGGACACAGAATATAGTTGTTGATGCGTTGTCTCGTAGGCCACACCTGAGCTCCATGATTGAGATTGTAGCTGATTGGAGGCACTTGATTTCAATAGAGTATGACAAGGACCCTTGGGCCTTAGGCATCATTGATGGTACAGTGTAGGATAGCAGATAATTCGTTGTAAATGAGCTCATCATTTACAAAGGGAGGATTTTCTTGATACCAGGTTCGGAGATGAAGAACAATGTGCTGAGAGCCTTTCATGATCAAGTCTGAGGTTCTTCGGTATGTTAGAGAGTGCCTTGTTTGTCAGCAGAATAAACATGAGCATACATATCCTGTAGGTCTTCTTTAGCCACTTCCCATTCCTAATAGGAAATGGGAGTGTTTATCCATGGACTTCATTATAGGCTTACCTAAAGCCCAAGCCAAAGATTGTATTTATGTGGTTGTCGATCGGCTTATGAAGTTTGACCACTTTTTCCTAATCTTACTTACATATTCAGCTACACAGGTAGCAGATCTTTTCTTAAATTAGGTATTTAGGTTACATGGTTTACCTCAGAGTATTGTCAACGATAGGGAAAACAGGTTTATGAGCCATTTTTGGTAGGAGCTATTCAGGCTTAGTGGGACCGAGCTTACTCTGAGTACTAGCTACCACCTGTAGACAGATGGTCAGATGGAGAATGTTAATAAATGGGTGGAAAGATACCTTTGTAATTATATAGTAGGGCAGCAAAAGGCTTGGGTGAAGTGGATTCATCTATGTGAGTATTGCTACAATACCACTCACCTCATGTCTACACAAATGACACCATTTATGGCTTTATATGGGTATGATGTGCCCAACTTTCTAGATTTGTTGCTGAGTGACAGTAGAGTGCCCAGTGCTAGGGATCTTTAGGAGAGCTAGGCTATCATGAGGTCTCTAAAGGGGAACATTCAGAAGACACAAAATCAACAAAGACAATATGCAGATCAGAAGAGAGTTGAGCGATCATTTGATGTGGGGGACATGATGTATCTAATGTTGTAGCCATACCGCCAATCCACTCTTAGGAAGAGTGGTGTCGAGAAGCTTAAGCCACGTTATTATGTTCCTTTCAGGATTATCAGGCATGTGGGGAGGTGGCTTACGAGCTAGAGTTACTGGCAGATAGCAGGGTACATAATGTTTTCCATGTGTCACGCCTCAAAAAGGCGTTAGGACACCATATTGTTCCCTCTACAGCTTTACTACCCCTTGATGACAAGGGGAAATTGATATTAATACCTGAGCCATCATTGATTTCAGAGAGCGTCATTTGTAGAGACTGGTCATCAAGGAATATTTGATCAAATGGAGGGATTTTCTGGTAGAGGATACTATGTGGGAGAGTGAGGACATCTTGCAGCATCTAGAGTTGAGTTTCATTTGGGACAAGCAATTTCAGGGAGGGCGGATTGTAATGTCCCCTTCTTAGCTCGCTTCTGTTTCTTGTTGGATTAGCCTATTATCTGACCCTCATAGGCTAACGAAGTTGGTTAGAGGGTCCTGAGTGGGAGTTGTCAAATTCTCTGGTGGCACTTTTGTGGTGTTTTATTCTCCGAAGTTTGGTGTAATTCAGGATTTGCCTTTGGGAGCTGGTTTGGACTCAGTTTGTGCACACTTACTATTTATAGTAAGTCACCTGATTGTTAGAGTCTAGTGTTACTATTTTTAGAAAGGCACTTGGATGCATAGTGGATGCAGTGGTTGACCCCTTGGCACTGACGGAATCAAGAAATAATGATTTTTGAAGAAGTTATGTTATTTTAATTATTATTAAAGTTAAGCTTTAATAATAATTAATTATTAAAAGGTACATATCATAATGATTTATTTTGACTTTATAAAGTGGGGCCATTTAATGATGTAAATTAAATTATAAAAGTGCATTGGAGTGGGCACCCATTTAATGAGATTAATGAAGTCAAAACAAAAGCAAATATAAAATATATTTTGAAGTCAAAGTTACCTAGGGGGTCATGCTTTTTCAGGAGGCATATATAAGCTTTGAAAAGTGATTTTTGTCTCATTCTACACTTGTGTGTTTATGAGCTTTTTCTTTGGGAGAAAAGAAAACCAGGGTTTTCTGCATTCTTGGGTCTTGGAGAGCATAGCGTCATCATGATTCTGCTTCCTGAGGGTGTGAGAGACCATTTGAAGGTTGCACATATAGGTGGCTGCAATCAGTAGTCACATTGGAGCAAATTTGTGAAGTTTTCTTGAAGGGTTTGATAAGATTATCACTGAAAATCTGAAAGACATTGTTGCTGCTTGCATTTTTCTGTTGGGTGAACATTGTTGGGCCGTACTGTGGCTTTTACCAGGCCGTACCAGTCCCTTTCAGCTAGGCCGTACATCAGCATATGGGAGGTGTTTGAGTTTGGGGGCAAATCGCCTAAAGATAGGTGCTGATTTCATCTCTAATGGAGCCGTCTAAATTGTTAAAGATAGTTTGCTGCTAATTTATGGTGTAGAAATTACATTATGATGATAGGTGTCCAAAATGAAGGGTTTCTATGTTGCAGATCAACACTTTCCAGAATTACATAATTTATGGCAATAGCTTTTCCAGGTATGATCCATTGTGCAAAATTTCATCAAAACTTTTGAATTTGAAATGCTAATGTAATTGCATTTGTTAGAGACCAATCTGTCCATTGTAGTTTTGTGCATTGCTACATTATTAGTTTCAGTTTTCAATAGTTTTGCAATATTTACATTTCCTTTAATTTCCAAGCATCCTATATCAAAAAAATACAAAAAAACAAGAAAACCACAAAATACAAAAAAATCAAGTCAGCAGTTGTATAGAAGATATCTCAGCAGTCAGGAGGGATATTATAGAGGGTGTCTTATAGGGTTTGGGAAACTTTGGTGGGGCCCATTGGCTAGTAGGGTTTAGCCTTGGGCTCCCATACCAATATATTATATATATATATATATTAATTTTTTGCTTTTTAATCTTTGCTAGCCATGGGAGATGCTTGGGAGTCCTCAGGACGGTCGAGGGACTCTTGGGATTCCCCTATATGTCCTGGGTATGTTCCGACATCCCCACCATCTCAAAAATTGTGGCGGAGCGACGGGGGGATGTCCCCCCCACGTCCTTGTCCCGCAAACATGGGGATTTGGGGGGGACTCATCCTCGTGGAACAATGCTTCTTATCCAATTTCTCCCAATCTCCATCGAACATTGCAGTTGGCTTCTTCGCTTTACCTTCCAACATAATTAATAGGTCTCTTGGAATTAACAACACTTCTAATTGCAACTTCCACATCTCAAAGTTTTGGCTGGAAATCTTTTCAATCCTCCAGTGATTTGCATCCTCCATCTCTTCTCAATTTCACTCAGCTCTAATACCTATTGTGAAGTAAATGGAGTAGATTGAAGGTTTAAGTAACACCAAAACAACAATTAGAAAAGTAGAGACAATAAGAAAAATAGATAGAAAATATACATAGACACCAAGAATTACGTGGTTCACCAATTAATGGTTACATCCACGAGAAAAGTAGGGTATCTATCTCTTATTGTTATCAGCAGAAAATACAATAAGTTTTTGTACATCTTACAAATGATCCATTTCCCAAATATGTAGACAAAGCCTCCAAAGCAAACGGAGAGACAAGGAGTAGGGAAATGAAGATTTTTTGTCTTATGTGATGGTTGGACTTCACAACCAACGATAACTTTGTTTGATACGGGTTCAATACATTCATAGACCTAGGATTCAACAAGGAAACTGAGTATTGGTGATGCCATGCTCTTTCAATACATACTCAAAGCAATTGTTTGTGAATGTTCTATACACTAGCAACTGCTTGAATCTCTAATAATTTTTCAATATTATGCATTCACTAGAAGATAGTTCCAATGGCTGGCTTTTCTTTATTGTGTTTGTTTTAACATTTTTTTAATAATAGTCATGTGAATTCATTAATGGAACTCATAAAGCCTTTGAGTGTGTGGTAGTTTTTGGGTTCCAAAATGTTGAAATTGGAGAGCTTTGAATAGATTTCTCTATGTATTGTTGTACCCAAACCAAATTTTTTGCTTCATTAAGGCATTTTGCTTAAAATGATGTCAAAACATAGTTTTTGGGCAATTCAAGCATGGGCTTTGAGTCAATGTCATGCCATAGAGATACTGGAAAATTTTGAAAAATTGAAAATTAGGGTTTTTGGACCCCTATTTTTTGGTCAAAAACCCTAAAAATTGAAACTTGTCAGAATTGGCTGAAATTTGTTTTGATTAGCTTATTTTGCTTCACGATCACAATGGTGAAGTTGGATTTAGTTAAAACCCAGTTTAAGCTTGGTGGGTAGTTTTCGTTTTTTCAAGTGAGAAGTTAGGTTTTCTAAACTCATCATTGGTAGATGGCCAGGTACCAGGTGTTGACAGCTAAGTTCAAAATGCTTCGGTGATGTTTCTATGGCAAGTTTCATCCAAAAAGTTACTTCGTCTCAGAGGGGTTTTTCAACGAGGTGAAGATACTATAAAATTGACTAAGTCTAGAATGAAAAAGCGCAACTCTGAGCTAGGGGCGCCCATCATTCTGGAGGCTTTAATCAACTTTTTGTGACTTATCTCTTGCAAGATGACTTCTCCAGATTCCAGATAGCTTTGCGATGAGCCAACCAGCCAGTCCAACGGAGGAGTAGATTGCCTAAAACCAGAGACTCAATACAAAACGAGGGAAATGCAAAATTGACTAACTTTGAGGTCAAAAAGCGCCCCTACCCATCTTTTTGAGGCTTCAGATGGAGTCTTTTGATCGAGTGACACCTAGGAAGTTTGTTTCCATTTTTGGTCCAGCTCCACAACACATCTGTCAGCAGGTGAATCTGAGTTGCCGTGTTGCCATCATCAGTGGTCAAACTTGAGGTTTCACACTTGATCAAAAACTGTTCAGAAAGGACAGAAGCACTCCTGAAGGCTAGGAGCGCCCCTGGAGGCGCCCAAGGTTTTGAAGCCTTTAAAAGAGTCTGTTTGATGATTTCAGATGCTCATCTTGTCTGTGTCAGCTCCAACTTTCCGTTGCCTGTCTCGGTCGGGTCAGAAGATGTCTTGGCAGCTTACAGCCGGACGATTAGTAGTTTTTAGCCAATTGCAAAAATGGCTAACACTAGTTGGGAAAAGCGCCCCTGGAGGCCAGGGGCGCCCATGATTTAGGAAGGTGAGATGATGTTTTTATACGAAGTTCTCTCCAGGAGCTCTTGCTCAGAATTCAGCCTGCTCCGTAGTGAACCAGTTAGCACATTTTGAAGTTTTGCCAAGTGTCAGGAAATGTTAAGTGATGAGGTCAAGTTATTAGTGAAAATAATGAAAATGCCTGAAAATATTCTAACACTAAGGTCAAAAAGCGCCCCTAGAGGCCAGGGGCGCCCATCTTTTTGAGGCCTCAGATTGATGAATTTTGGATTATCATCTCAAGGAATCTTCTTGTCAAATTTGGTCCTACTCTTCAACGGAACTGTCAGCCAGTTGATCTGACGTGACAGGCAATCAGAATCAGTGATTGAACGTGAGCTTCATTTGAGGTTTTTAGATTCAAATTTTCAGAAAAATGTCTAAGTATGGAAGGACGTCTAAAGTCAAAGGTTGACTTTTTAAATTCAAAAATAGAAGTGCGCATGGGGAGAGTTTTTAGTTTACTAAATTTAGATCTTCAGTTGAACTCTTTTCAAGTCGACTTCTAGTAAACCTATTTTTAGTCATAACTGGCTAAAATTAGTTTGCATGTATCAGTTAACTGAATTTTTCAAAATGGCGCCCTAATTAGGGTTTATGGTACATCCAGTTAACTGAGTTTGAAGCCAAATATAGGCCATGCGTGAGTTTTGAAGGTCCAGTTGTACTTCAAGCGCCATTTCCAACACTTAGCATGCATTTCACACGCCTTAGAAGATATTCTTCTATATATTTTGCTAATGGCGTCCATTATTCTTCATCAGAGTTGACAAGAAACATCTTTTCTTGAGCATAAAATTGATCTGAAGGTGCTACAGGTGTCAAATTTCAGTGTTCTTCGTAGCTACGGATTCAAATTGTTCGAGAGAAGATTATTTTAGACTTCGTTCTATTTGCATGCAGGTTTTATTAGTTCTACTTCAAGCATAGGCGAATTTTTACAGAAGAAGAGAGAAAACAAACAAATAAAACTTCTATTCTTCTGTCTTATTTTCCTCTATTCTCGTCTTAGATTTTCTTCGCATGTCAAAGAAAACGGCAGATTTTTTAGAAAAGTATCATCTGGGTTCAAGTATGTTAGCATCAACAACAATACCCATGTCTTAGATTATTTTGTGAAAATTGCTCCACTGCCTCTTTTCTAGAGCACTGTGCTTTTTTCCGGAATTCTCTTTGCATGTGGGACTAAATCATTTTTTTTCACAAATCTGTTGATTTGGGTTGTTTTAGGATTCATTTCTACACAAAACCCATGTTCCAAATTTTCGCAGGAAAAATTACCCCCAGTGCCCCTAACTGCCAGTTCAAATCTCAACTGAAAACCTTTTGCATGCAAGCCTAAATCCCATTTTTTTCGCAATTCTGACATCTTGGGTTGCATTAGAATTTGATTCTACACAAAACCCATATCTCATAATTTTTATGAAAAAATTCATTTCCACTTGCTATTTTTAGCCTATCCCCGAGCTTTTTCAGCTTTTTTCGAAGTTGTCCAAACATACCCGACTTTACAGTCAAAAGTCTAGTTTTTCAGAATGCAGTATAATCCCATAGACTATAAGGCCAAACAGGTCTTTCTTCATAACTTTCTGAAGACTACCGATATCGACTTAAGTCATGTTTTTCCCATCACCAATCTAAACTCATTGGAGGGTATCAACAGTACTACAATCAGGAATCTTGAGCGTTCAGGGATACTTACAGCGGCATCCATTCCCATCTCAGTCTTTGATCTCGAGTTCGTACTTGCTTGTGTCAAGCATTATGACTCGTCTACTAGACAAATCAGGTCGACAGATGGAAGGGTTGTTTGTAGCCTTAAACCGAGGGATGTAGAAAAATGCTTTTCTATTCCTCCACGCTCAGATCATTTTGCTGTATCCATTTCAGATTGTGACAGAATATGGGAGGAGGACAAGGACAGATCGCAGAAGAAAGTAGCTCGGCAATGGTTGAAGGTTCAAAAAACCAACATGCCAAGGAAAATTGGGCATGGTGATTTCAAGGATGAGATCGCTATTTTGATAACTTTCCTCAACCGGTTAGCAGGTTCTGAAGACGCAAGCGTGTTCCGACCATGGATGTTCTACCTCATCTCATGAGTTATTGATAAGAAAGAAACCTTTGATTGGGCTATGTTTATTAGCGAGTGTCTTCACCAACAGATTACAGAGTTCCTAAAGATGCACGAATTCCACATGGTGACCTTTCTGGTTTACTTGGTTGCATTTCAAGGCAGCTTTAAACTATTGAAGACCAATGGAGTTCTAGGCGTTCAGCGAGTGCACGAATACTACCCTCAATTGAAGTTTTCGAAAGTTGAACAAGACTTTATAGCGGTGAATAATCACTTTCTTATGAGGACAGTCAGAGATTTGGATAACGAGATGCATGTGAGGATTTCTGCAGAGGCACAATCAGCAATGGAGAGTTGGGCAGATTGGTTCATCCAATTCCCTACTTTCACATATATTCGTGTATATGGATATACATGAGAGCCTTTGATGCTACCGAGGTACCCATCGGACAAGGTTCTTTTCATGGAGTTCATGAGACAGGCACATGAGGTTCACACTTTTCTTCACAATTGACATAAGCCAGCTTTCACCTTTCCTTTTGAGTTGGGTATTTATAAGTGCAAAACAGCTGTCGATTGCAAGTTAATGGTGCACGAGTTAGAGAAATTCCGGCTTGAGTGTTTTCCTTAGAAGCGTACCTATGATCCGTTGGGTCATTTTTCAGCAAGGTTGGAGCGAAATGTTTCACATTCGGCAGCACTTGAGGACTTCTGGGTCAATTGTGAGGATGATTTTGAGGTGCGTCGACGTTATTATTGTAGGCTAACTATTCCACAGATTGCTGATTTCTTGTTAGAGGATGTGGAAGGCTTGTCTGATGATGATGGCGAGATACTCCTTCATTCATTCATTAAAGACCAAGTCGCTCGCCAGCCACTTTGCCAACCTGATTGGTATGTCCCAGTGAACACTTCAGTGAAAGACTTGTCCAGGTCAGTTATCAAAACAACCATGTACTTCCTTGAGAGCAAGTGGAAGCGAAGGGTGATCCCAGTTACAGAGCCGCCAGCTGTGGTGGTTTCTTCTTTGCCTTCTACTTCTAGGGCGAGGCCTCGAGTTAAGGTTATCATGAAGCCGCCTGAAGGGGTTAAGATTGGGATTAATTCAAAAGGGAAGAGCATCACCAAAAGGAAACAGGTTGAGAAAGAGCCAGCACTTCCAGTTGCGGAGCTAGTACTTCCAGAGCCAGTTATTCCATCAGAACCAGTAATTCAGGCTGAGGCCGGTTCGTCATCTCCAAGTCCACCTTTCTCACCACAGTCGTCTCCTATAGACATTGATTTGGAGCCTGAGTCTCCAATACACGAGACCTCCATACCAGTGGACTCGCCAGCAGCTGATACAGTAGAAGCAGCTCCACCTCGAGAGGATAGCATCCTTATTCATCTTGGCTCGAGAGGTCATTGGGAAGAGAGAGGCGTATGCCTTCGTATGATCTTGACTTATCTGAGTTCGGTGAACCCTATCAGAACAGGTTGAATAAGAGGGCCAGAAAGCAGATTAACATTGAGAAGAATCCTGAGGCAGAGATCATCATAGAGGTTGCTACACCTCCAGAAGGAAAGTACTTAGATGAAGTTAATGTTGGTGACTTTACCTTCATCAAAACTAATTTAGGTAAGAGTACTCGACACACTGACGTGAGCCTGTTCAGGGTCGTCGTGAGTAATCTGGAGGAACGTGTCATGAAGGATGGTGAGGATAAGGCAGTTCTCAAGGCTGAAATCAGGCAACTCCGAATGTACATTTCGAGTTTGCTTCATGGTAGCAAGGGGCAAGAACCTTTACTCCCACAACTTCGAGAGACCGTCGTAGATCAGCAGAGGATTCACCACTTGGTTAATTGAGGAAAGCTACTGGATACCTAGATTGAGGACTTCATCATTGTTGGTCGACACCTCCTCACAGAGCTGTATCAGTTGAGGGTTGACGCACATAGTCTTCGCCAGAGGATTCAGGAGCTCGAGATTTTCATAGCCGAGCGTAAGCCGAAGGATTTGATTTTGATATCACAGCTTGCGAGAGCCTATGACGCCATTGAAGCAGATGGAGATCAAAAGAAGGTCTTCACTTGGAGAGAGTTGTATCTTTGTAGGGTGGAGACATATGACAGGATTTATGCTAAGATGGGCATGATTCAGGAAAAGGTTGTTGCAGCTCTTCGTTTCATCAACGAATACATCACTCAGATCCCATGTGATTATCGGCATGAGGATGGTACATACACCGAGTTAGAGGCAGTTCAGGTTGAGTTCGAAGAGCTAGTTCGTGGTAACCTAGGTGGAGGGCCAGAGGCGTCTAAAATGGAGGAGTTCTCAATGCTGACTATCAGTTTCAAGAAGGTGACCACAGAGGTTAGAGACAGTCAGAGGGAAATCCAGGATGGAGACAAAGAGTTAGACAGACAGTTAATCATCGTGGATAGCGTCAGAGTGCCAGATGATGATACTATCGATAAATTCCTGGAGGAGATGATAAACTTGGAATAGACTTTCAGTTAGACCCTGTAGTTGTTTACGAGGATGAGTCATAAGAAGCAGTTAACTCGACTTCAGTTCCCGAGTTTTCTTGTTGACATTAGGCACACCTATCTCATTCTTGGAGATATCTTCGTAGGAGGAGGGACCCTTAGTTAGTGTTTGTTAACTGATGTTAGTTATCAGTTAGCTTTTCTTTCAATAAGGACGTACATGTTGCACATGGTCTAGTTAGCATTGTTTTTATCAGTTAACTGATGGTAGCTTGCCAGTTAACTGGATAGTTTCCTTTATTAGGGTTTAATAATAAGATCTTGCATGTATTGTAGGACTGTAGTTGACTCAAGGTGATTTTAGGGTTGCCTACACCTTGATGTCTATAAATAAGAGCTTTCAGCTCATTTGTAAATAACTTTTGCTTGATAGCATACATGTTGCGCCTACCTTGCCTGTAGTATTGTTATTATTGTATCTGTTCAAGGAAATTTTGTAGGAGAGATTAATATATGCTGTGCCCACCTTGCCTGTAATATTGTTTTTTTGGTATCTGTTCATGAGCGTTTGTTTTGATAATGAATTGTTATTCCACTTTGGTTCCATGCAATTATTATGATTGATGAATGCCTGCCTTAGTTAGATATAGTGGCTAGTTCGATCGTAGATTGTACGCGTGTCTCGCCTATGCAATTTGCTGTCCTGGTTGTGGCTATCTTTTGTGTTTTGTTATCAATAAGCCTATTCAAATTGAGCAAATAGTTGTGCCCACCTTGCCTTTATGTTGAGAATTTGTACTTAAAGCTTATCGTATGATGTGTGTGATAATAAGCTTATTCAGTTGAGCAGATAGTTGTGCCCACCTTGCCTTCATGTTGCAAATCCGTACCCAGCTTATCGTATAAAAACATTTCTGCTCCATTTCCTCACGCTCTGTTTTCTTGAGGAAACTGGATAGATTTAAAGAAGTTAGCTTAGTTGTAGTTATATGATCTGCGAAGCCAGAAAATCCTTAGCTGCAACGTTCTAGGTTTTCTTAACCTTGTGCGTCTACCAGCTGAGAACAAAAAGATAGGATTTAGTTTACTTTCCTTTTTCATGCATTCTAGCACAACGAGGGAGCTTCCCCTCCTAATTTCAAGAGCACTCATTACGTAGTGTGCATAGCTGTTCGTACAAACTTACACTCCAGAGGTGTTAGTTCTTATGCCGACACGTATCATTTAGACAAATATATAGACAAATGTGTCTCTACATAAAATGTGGTTAGAGATTGTAATGAAATAGAGTTTATATTTCCAACAATCCCTCGTAAATCTTATATGATCACACAAAACAATGAGATGGTGTATTTCAATATACTTTTGCTGTTGTTGTTTTCAGCGTCTGGAAGAACACTTCCAGTCACAATTTCTATCAAGGCTATTTAATTTATTCTCTGTAGAAATCGTGACTGGAAGTGTTCTTCCAGACGCTGATAATGATATAAATAATACATTAAATGAGGTGCCTCCTCATTAAATAATATTGATTAAATAAATTAAATAGCCTCAAGGCTATATTTAATTTATTCTCTGTAGAAATCGTGATTGGAAGTGTTCTTCCAAACGCTGAAAACAACAACACTCCCTCTCAGCTAGGGAGGAATACTTCCAGCTGTACAAGTCATATCACCTCATCGTGATGACAAACATCATGGCTACATCCATGTGTGAAAAGAAGCATATCACCTCATTGTGATATCAACCATCATGGCTACACCCATGTATGGAAATGAGCTTATCACCTCATCGTGATATCAACCATCATGGCTACACCCATGTATGGTATGTACAAGTGCTCATCACTCAACGTGATGTTGTCACCTCATCGTGATGTTCACCATGGCTCTCCCAGAGGGTGAAGACACAAGTACAAGAAAATCATCACGGACTCTCTCACGTGATGTTGTCATGGAGTCACACATATGACATCCACCATGGCTCTCCCAGAGGGTGGAAACAAGGGCTTTCACCTCAAATCTCAAAGAGAAATGCATTAACAAGGGCTTGCACCTCAAATCTCTCTCAAAAGAGAAATGCATTAAAGAGGATCACTGATACTGAGACTCCTTCTCAGCTAGGGCTTGATTCTCCACCATACCAAGCTTGTCGCGAAGGTACACAAACTTTATCCTGAACAAATTCTTGGTGAGAATGTCTGCCATCTGCTCATCAGTGCTGATATACCTCAATTGAATTGCTTTCCTCAATACCATATCTCTGATATAGTGGTATGCTTATTCATGAAACATTGAAATGACATAAATCTTCTCAAAGCTCTGATTATCACAACGGATGACAGTCGGCTCCAATGATTTGTCCAAACAATCCTTCAAGGAGCTTCCGAAGCCACACTGCTTCTCGAGTTGCCACACAAGCTGTAATGTACTCGGCCTCTGTTGTACTCAGTGCCACATAAGTCTGCTTCCTGCTACACAAAGATATCATTGCAGACCTCAATTGAAACAACATCCAGAGGTACTCTTTCGATCAGCAATACAACCATCTTCTTTAGGTTCAGTAGGCTCCCTCTGAATCTTCAAGCACTTGCATCAACCTCCTGACCTCATCGTCCAAGGTTGTCTGCAACGCTTGCCTTAGAGAAATGGTTTCCAACACACACCTCTGTAGAGATTCAGGGTTGTCCTCTTCGACCTCATCCCAGATCACTCTATTCTGAATAGGTTTGCGGAGCTACCAATGTTAAATCCAGGTTGACTGACTTGAGCAATTCTGATCTCAACTTCTGAAGAGGTACTTTAAGAATTTAGCATCTGGCCTTGCAACACTGCAACCCTTACTTATTCTCAGTGAGTCATAGAACTCCCTCTGAAGGTTAATTCTTCCTCTTCGAAGAGATATCTTCATCCATTCACTCAGTCTCATAGCTGCAAGCAGTGTCTCCATTCTTCAACCTACAGGATGCATCAAGCTCTTCTTGAAAGCAATCTCTTATGCTTCTTGATCTGTCCTGAAAGCATTAAGAAGAGATTATTAATAGTTCATGGAGCTCAACTATCTCGAACAAAAGTACCATTGCTAGAGGCATACATGATTGACTATCTCAGTGTTATAGCATGAATTTAATAACTACATAACAATTCATGAACTTTATTCAACCATGCAATACTTATCTCATTGAAATTAGGATCTTCTGAGTAATCCCAGATAATTAATTCATCTTTGTTGATTATGACATGTCTTTCTTCCATTTTCTCGGAAGAGCTAATCTTAGCATAACAAAAGACAATCTACACAGAATCATAGATCGTGCATATAGAAAATCAATCATAATCGTAATTTTAGTTCTCCTTTTATTTCAGATTCACACTCAGAAATTAGCATGAAACAACTTGCAATGAATAATTCTTAATTCTAAAGAATCTTATCCCAGTGATCACTATTTACTGGTCACACGTAATCCAAGCAAATAATGTCAAAATTGCACAATTCAGCAAACTGAATTTTAGCCTAGAAGGGTGATTACAAACAAAAACAAAGAATACTTATCTCTTTAAATATTTTGATGGGTGGACACAGTAAGATACGTTGCTCTTGCGCTCAGATTAGTACACAACCTTCATGGCTTGAATATAGGCCCATGACTTAGAATAAAAATTCCCTAGAATCATTTTGAGGAGAGATCTTATCCACATCCACAAATGAAGCATGTTGATTAGGCCTGGTTGGGCAATCCTTTGCATAGTGGCCAAACTTGTCACATCTAAAACATTGAACACGAGAGAGGTCCCTCTTCTTTTTGAATGCGGGAACATCATCAGAGCCTTTATCCCTATTCCTCTTGAAGTATCCATTCTTTCCTCCTTTTCCTTCCTTCTTCGAGGATTGAGTAGAAAGAACATGAATGTCTTCATTTGTAGAGCTTCGACCAATACCTCTCGCAGCCAACCTAGACTCCTCTTGAATACAGTCTGCCCTCAAACGATCAAACTTGGGAAGTTTCGATTTTGCACTTATACTTTGAATGTATGACTCCCAAGATGAAGGAAGACCATTAAGAGCCAATATGGTCAAATCCTTGACATCAAAAATATGACCAATAGTAGAGAGCTGATCTCTCAACTCGGTGATCCTCATGAAGTAAGCGATGACAGTTTCTTCTTTCATCATTTTGACATGATAAAGTTGCTGCTTTAATGCAAGTGCACGGCTTGTGTTGTTGATTTCATACATCTCCTCCAAAGTCTTAAGCATTTCTCTTGTTGTCTTCAACTTAGAGATGATTGGAACAATATGATCCTTCACTGAATCAACTAACATCTTCTTTGCCTTGGTATCTTTCTTCTTCCATTGAATCTTCTCTTCCTCATCAATAGACCCGGGGACACTGCTCTCCACGAACTCAACCAATTCATTTTCCTCCAAGGCAAGCATAACTTTGAATCTCCAAGATGTGAAATTTGTTGCTCCCTCAAGTCTGTCCTCAACCTTGAGTTCGTTCACCATCTTGACGATAAGGAGATGTGATTGAAGATGAGAAAGAGAATAAAGAGATTGTTGCAAGACTAAATCTGATCAAGATCTTTTTCAAACCCGCTCAGTTATCATGTTAGTTTTTCACGATCAGATAAATCAAACAAAAAGTAATCATAAAATGCAACACATGAGACAATGAACACCACAAGATACCCTGCATCAGCATTAGGCGTCAAGTTTGGAGGGCTGATTTGGGCAAGTTGGGTCATATTATTTAGATTTTCAAGGGTTGCAAACCCTATCAGCAGACGAGCAGGCCAACGCACCCCTTTGGTAGGGTTTTGATGTCATTTTCATCATAGATTTGCATTGTAATTTGCATTAGAGTTGGCTGGAGCGATTTCGCCCAGCTAGGGTTAGAGTAGAAGGTTGATTTCATTGCATAGGTTGAGGTTTCTTCATATCAGTGAACTCTTTCATATTGTTGGGCATGTTTGGAGCCCATTTTCATTGTATAATTGCATCACTGGTTAAATCGAAGTTGTAGCAGCAAATTGGATGTGTTAAATATCAAAATTGTGGCTCATATTGGTGAATGTTTGATTGTCTATGATGTTGGTTTCGTATTGTTATGATCTTCTATGAGTTTGGCTATTATTTGGTTGAATGTATACTGTTGTTCATGCATGAATATACTTAGAAAACTACATCAGCAAACTAGGGTTTGAGCAGAAGTTTTAAATCAAAAAATTAGGGCATTATTTTGCATTACAAAAATCAGAAAAATTGCACAAATATTGCTTGGGATATTTCAGTGGTATCACCACTTGGATCCCATATCATCATACTACTATATGTGTCAATATTGAGGAGATAAATGTACCTCAAGGATCTATCAACACCTACCAACTCTCCCACTTTGAAGGTTTTGACATTAACAAGCCCAACGTTTTACCTATTATTTTCACCTAAGTTTTAACCCATATGTGAACAGTTTAAGTTTACCAACACACAGTAATAAATTTTTTCCATATTTTCCCATTTCAATAACAAGATGCATATTCGAAATAAACCCATTTCAAATTTCCATTGCATTAATAAAGTAATATTACGTAATCCCAAGTAATGATTACATTTTTCAAATACATTTTCCATAAAGATACAAGGTCCTGATTACATACATAGCTTTCCATAGCTCAATGGAATAAAGTACAAACGGTCCAAATGTCCCTCGCTGGGCATACATCCTCAAATTTTGGTTGCCGACTGCATGAGGGAGAGTATCATCCAAGTGCTTTTCCTCCAACCACGGACTTACTGTGGTCCCCCACACATCTACCTAATTGGTAAGATGGCCCTACCCTTCAACGAAAAGATTGGTTTGGTAATCCTCATAATAATAATAGCCTACCCGAGCATGGTGTTGTGTCCTACATAACTAGTGTTTCCATATAGTGGATACCTGCCTACATGCATGACTTTCCCAGCCTAGTTATGCAATCCTGACTCATAGTGAACTGACAAGTGTATGCAGTGGCAACTTACACTACTTTGGCCAAAGATTTGATCATTACATATCAAACTCACTTTTTAAGGAGTGGTGTCTCACTTCTATGAAGTGGACATTGTATGTTCACCCACCCTCTTGCTCTATTTGGTAAATAACATTACCATACAAACTCTTGACGAGATTATTCCATAACATGATTCCATCCCAAAAGGTAAGGTACAATCAAGTGATCTAACTGACCAACTAGGTTACTCCCAACTTTGGTTTATCCTAATCTCAAGAACAAACCTCATTTCATATACAGGTTTACATAACATCACAAATTGACATTCTCCACATAGTATTTCTATATCTTTCCATTTTTCCCAACATTACAATTAATGCTATCATACATTTGACTTACGATAACCTAGACATTATGATAATACCCTCTAGTTATCATTATTTGACTGTTACCATCAAATGCTACAAACATGCATATCAAACTAATATGATTTCTCTCATCAACATGCCCTTTTGATTATTCTCCATTTCTCATGGTTCTTTCCAAGTTATCTATAAGGTTTCTATGATTTCATGTTCATAAACAATCACAAATCCTTTCTTTCAATATGACTCATATATTCACATGTTTACAATGTTAACTAAATTCATATATAATCTGGAGGACATCATCAGCTTGAGAGGAATTTGTGCTTCTGCACCTTATAGTTTTCTCTCATTATGGCTTTGGGTTGCCGAGACATTAAGTCCTCTTCCTTAAGACTAGAATACCGTGAAAAGGTATAGACTCTTGGTCAAGTATAAGATAATAGCATAATCAAAAAATATATCACTAATACATTTTTCAACTCTATTTTTGATTATCAATATAATCATATTCAAGTGTATACCCTAACCATAGGGAATAGACATTTCTCCTACTTTAAAGGAAATATGAGTAACCATTCAAGGATAAACTACCAACATGGTTTGCATAACATCATAACCTATCAATGATGACATATCTAACATACTATCATTTCCGTTGCATTACTAACATCATAAACCATGCAAACATGCAATCATCTTGGTATCATATATACCTTCTAGATAGTTTAATATAACTACGTCACACAATCATGACAATTATTAAAACTATATATGTATCGTACTAATAAGATACCACAAAACTACTTATATCCAATCTAGCTCTATGGACAAGCTTGATTCAATATCTATGATAACAAACAATATCTTGCACAAGCACTAGCAATCAATCAGCAAAAACATAAATTCAACATAGAAAGGAGTAATGGATAGATGAACTAAGCATGCCTGGAATTTTAGCCTCCAATGATGAATTTACCCTCAATGCTCAATACCACAAACTCTGCTTCTTCCTCCTACTTTCAGCTTGCCTCCAATCCAAACTACTTATACTAAACAACTTTCAAACACTTAATGATCTACTCTTCAAATCTCACAAATTGCACTCAAAATACTGCTCAGCGCAAGAAAACTACAGCAAATGGATACAAATGGATTTCAAAAATGAATGCCAAAGACTAAGAGGCTGCCCTCTATTTATACGAAACATTGAGAAACTTAATGCGACAGACCTACTATCTAATATGCCACCTTTTCTAATTTCCTCCACATTGTTGATGTTATAGCTACGGGTGTCATCCTTCACCCGAATTAAATAATGATCAAATAAATAAAGCCGTGGCTACTTATTTATTTGAGGCCGACATTGATGTAGGGGTGCTTCTTTTCAATTAATATTTTATATTATTGAAAATGAAGGCCGACTAAACCAAAATCGCATGGAATAAAGTGATGCATCATTTCATGGAAGAAGCCGACTTCTTGTGAAAGGACGTATTGTTTGATAGACACCATATCAATTTGTATATATAGAAGGTGCTACTCTCTCTCAATTCATTCATTTTTATCAAGTTCGTTCACATACCAGAAGGAGATCAATTCATACAGTAGATCGATATTTTGCCTTAAAAGGAGTTCGATATTCTTCATTGATTGTGCATTTGCATCAAGTGTGGTTTTGTTATCATTACATCAGATCGGCCTTGGGATAGGCCAAAATTGTAAAGCTTATTGCTGCTATTTTATCAATATATAAGTGATATATTGTTGCTGGGTTTTTCTCCCTCAAGAAGGAGGGTATATGCTGTGTTCTATTGTTTGAATTTGTTTTATTTCTGCTTAACTTAATTCTGGTCCTAAAATTAACATGGTATCAGAGCGGGTTTAAGCAAGATCGTGATCAGATTTGTTTAACCAGCGAAATCTTCTTCTCTTCTTCTCATCTAAAGGAGTCTATCTTAGCCTCGAAAATGGTGAATGAACTCAAGGTTGAAGATAGGCTTGATGGTGCATCTAACTTCACCTCTTGGAAGTTTAGAGTTCTCATTGCATTGGAAGAAAATGATATTCTCGAGTTCGTGGAGAGTGAGGTGCCCAAGCCTTCCGTTGAGATTGAGAAAACACAATGGAGGAAGAATGGCACGAAGGCTACAAAGATCTTGATTGATTCCGTGAAGGATCACCTTGTGCCAATTATCTCCAAGTTGAAGACAGCTAGAGATATGTTCAAGACTTTGGAAGGATTGTATGAGATCAATAACACCAACAGAGCTCTTGCTTTGAGGAAACAACTACAAGATGGCTAAAGGAGATTCAGTCATCTCCTTCTTCATGAAGATCACTGAGTTGAAAGATCAACTATATGCCGTTGGAGATATAGTTGAAGATAGAGACTTAGTCATGTTGGCCTTGAATGGTCTTCCTCAATCTTGGGAGCCCTTTATCCAAGGTATCAGTGGAAGATCTAAATTACCAAAGTTTGATCGTCTTAGAGCTGATTGCTTTCAAGAGCAATCCAGGTTGGCAGCAAGAGGTAATTGACGAAACTCTCACAATGAAGACAATCATGTTCTTGCTGCTCAAACTTCAAGAAGGAAAGGAAGAGAAGGGAGAAAAGGAAATTTCAAGAGGAATAGAGACAGGAAATCGGATTTTTCTCCTGAACTAAAGAAGAAGAAGGATCTCTCCCATATTCAGTGCTTTAGATGTGACAAGTATGGTCACTATGCTAGAGATTGTGCAACAAGACCAAAGCAACATGCTTCTACTACGGATGTTGATGATGTCTCACCTCAAAAGGAATCAAGAGACAACTCAGGAGAATTTCTATTCATCTTTGCCCTATTAAGCAATGTTCCAACTGACAGTAGCACATGGTTGATTGATAGTGGCGCTTCTCAACACATTACAGGGTATAGAGAGCATCTTCAGATTTGGTAGAAAGAGAAACCAGCCTTCAAGTGATAATTGGAGATGATGCTTGCTATTCAGTGAAAGGTGCTGGAGCTACCTCTCTTCATCTAGATTCTGGCATCCCTCTTCATTTGAGTGATGTCTTGTTCGTACTAGGAATCAAGAGGAATCTTGTATCAATTTCAGCCTTGGAGGACAAAGGATATCAAGTTGCATTTTTTGAAGGAAAATTTCTTGCCTGGCCGAAGAATTCTAGCATCAAAACAGCCCATGTGATTGGTGTTCGGAAAGAGAGTCTTTATATACTTTGTATTCGTCCAGTTCAAGCATTGTTGCATGATTCCACCAGTTCGAGTGCGCTTTGGCATAGGAGGCTTGCTCCCCTACATTTTAGAGCTCTTCCATCCATGGAGAAGATGGTTACTAGCCTTCTGAAACTCAGTTAGGAGCATGATGGTACTTGGAGAGGATGTGCAATGGTCTAAGGAGTCTGAAGAAGTACTTGATAAATTCAAAGAATTTAAGGCTCAAGTAGAAAATTTGTTCGGAAAGAGGATCAAGGTTCTAAGATCTGATAACGGAGGATAATACACTTCTGGAGGTTTTCGTAATTTCTGCATTGAGGCTGGGATTAAGAGGGAGTTTTGCGTTCCTTACAATCCTCAACAAAACAGAGTTGCAGAAAGGAAGAATAGATCCATAGTTGAGGCAGCCAAAGCTATGATTCATGATCGAGACTTACAAACCTTCCTTTGGGCAAAAGCATCCAGAACTGCAGTGTATGTTCAGAATCGGAGCCCTCGTCGAATATTGAAAAATATGACTCCTGAAGAAGCCTTCTCAGGTGTGAAACCTGAGGTTAGTCACTTAAGAATCTTTGGTTGTCCTGTTTATATTCATGTGCCTAAAGATAAAAGAACTAAGTTAGAACCATCTAGCAAGAAAGGAATATTTGTGGGTTACAGTGAATCTTCAAAGGCCTATAGGATTTACATTCCTGGACAGAAATAGATTGAGATCAACAGGGATGTCTCTTTTGAAGAAGATGTTGCATTCAAAAGATCTAAGGGGTTTTACATGGAGATAGATGGTGAAGAACAAGAGATACCTCAGGATATGGACATTTCTCCTGATCATACTCCTGAGATTCAAAGGGAGTCTATTGAACCATCAGAGACTAGTGACCCAGTTGATCCCATAGAACCTACTGATGGTCGGAGATACATTGCTATAGGTCGAAAGAGACCTCTATGGGCTGGAAAAACTATGCAAGAGGCAGAGAAGTATGCAACTCCTAGAGGCACATTCAGAGAAAGTAAAAGACCACATAAGTTTCCAGGCTATGTAGCATTGATGAGTCACATCATGAGTCTGAACCTTCCAGTGTTGAGGAAGCATCAAATCAGCAAGTATGGAGAGATGCTATGACAAAAGAATACCAGTCTATTATCAAGAATGATGTTTGGGATATTGTACAGAGACCTGAAGGAAAATCTGTTGTATCCTCCAAATGGCTTTCCAAGATCAAGCATGCAGCTGATGGGAGCATTGAGAAGTACAAAGCAAGATTTGTGGCTAGAGGATTCTCTCAGAAAGAGGGAATAGATTATGAGGAGACATTTGCTCCTGTTGCTCGTTATACATACATCAGGACTATTATTGCTGTTGCATCAGCTAAGGGATGTAAACTACACCAAATGGATGTAAAGACAACATTTCTTAATGGTGTGATTGATGAGGAAGTGTACATTGAACAACCAAATGGGTTTGTGATTCATGGAAAGGAATCTCATGTATGCAGATTGAAGAAGGCATTGCATGGCATTAAACAGGCACCTCGTGCTTGGTATGAGAGGATTGATCGATACTTGATGAGCTTGGGATTCTCCAAGAATGATGCAGATTCAAATCTTTACTTCAAGGTAGTTGATGGTGAGGCTTTATTATTGGTTCTTTATGTTGATGACTTATTTCTTACTGGAGGAGAATATCTCATTGTCAAATGCAAGGAGTTAGCTTCTGAATTTGAGATGAAGGATTTAGGTCTTATACATTAATTTCTAGGATTGGAAGTATGGCAGAGACCTAATGAGATTATTCTAAGTCAGGGAAAATATACCATAGATATCTTGAAGAGATTTGGGATGATGGATTGCAAATCTATGTTTACACCGATGGAAACAAATTTGAAGAAATTGAGTGATCTTGCAGCTAGTTCAGATCTGGTAGATCCCACCATGTATAGGCAGTTGATTGGATTGTTGATGTATCTAGTCAATACTAGACCAGATATTTGCTATGCAGTGAGTGCCCTCAATCAGTTCATGTGTGAACCAAGGCAAATTCATCTAGTTGCAGCAAAGCATATCTTGAGATACTTGCATGGCACAGTTGGATATGGCTTGAGATATTCTTCTAGTGTAGATCTAAAGTTACAAGGCTATTATGATTCTGATTGGGCCAGGAGTATAGCTGACAGGAAGAGCACCTTTGGATGTTGCTTTAGCTTGGGGTCTACCATGATTTCTTGGTGTAGCAGGAAGTAGTCTTTAGTGGCACTAAGCACTGTAGAGGCCGAATATATTGCAGCATGTGTAGCAGGAAGCAGTCTTTAGTGGCACTAAGCACTGTAGAGGCCGAATATATTGCAGCATGTGTAGCAGCTCGAGAAGCAGTGTGGCTTCAAAAGCTCCTTGTAAGATTGTTTGGACAATCATTGGAGCCGACTGTGATTCATTGTGACAATCAAAGCTGTGTGAAGCTATCTGTCAATCCAGTGTTCCATGACAAAACAAAACATGTAGAGATCAAATACCATTACATCAAAGATATGGTACTGAGGAAAACTATTCAACTGAGGTATATTTGCACTGATGATCAGACGGTTGATATTCTCACCAAGCCTCTCTCCAGAGTGAAGTTTGTGCATTTTCGAGTTAAGCTTGGAGTTGTGGAGAATGAAGCCCTTGTTGAGAGGGAGGCTCAACATCAGTGATGTTTGTTATCTGCTATAATGCATTTTTTCTCTGAGACGGAGAAATTTGAGGTGAAATCCCTTGTCCATCTCTGAGATGGAGATGTGGTTCTTTCCACCCTCTAGGAGTAGCCATGGTGGATGTCATGTTGAGAGACTCCATGACAACATTGCGTTGAGAGACTCCGTGATGAATCCCTTGTACTTGTGTTTATCCACTCATGGGAGTAGCCATGGTGGACATCATGTTGAGAGACTCCATGATGACATCACATTGAGTGACTCCGTGATGGGCACTTGTACACATGTTTCTTTCCATACATGGGTGTAGCCATGGTGGACGTTATGTTGAGTGACTCCATGACGATATCACGTTGAGTGAATCCGTGATGAACTCCTTTCCACAAATGGGTGTAGCCATTGTGGGTGTCATGTTGAGAGACTCCATGACATGGATATATGAAAGAATTCCTCCCTAGCTAAGAGGGAGTGTTGATGTTATAGCTAAGGGTGTCATCCTTCACCCAAATTAAATAATGACCAAATAAATAAAGCCGTGGCTACTTATTTATTTGAGGCTGACATTGATGAAGGGGTGCTTCTTTTCAATTAATATTTTATATTATTCAAAATGAAGGCCGACTAAACCAAAATCGCATGGAATAAAGTGACGCATCATTTCATGGAAGAAGCCGACTTCTTGTGAAAGGACGTAGTGTTTGATAGACACCATATCAATTTGTATATATAGAAGGCGCTGCTCTCTCTCAATTCATTCATTTTTATCAAATAAGTTCGCATACCAGCAGGAGATCAATTCATACTGCAGATCGATATTTTGCCTTCAAGGAGTTTGATATTCTTCATCGATTGTGCATTTGCATCAAGTGTGGTGCTGTTATCATTACATCAGATCGGCCTTGTGATAGGCCAAAATTGTAAAGCTTATTGCTGCTATTTTATCAATATATAAGTGATATATTATTGTTGGGTTTTTCTCCCTCAAGAAGGAGGGTTTTCCCAGGGTATACGCTGTGTTCTATTGTTTGAATTTTTTTTATTTCTGCTTAACTTAATTCTGGTCCTAAAATTAACACACATCACAAAACAGAAAATAAGAATTCAATTTCCATTCTACTGCTGGGTACCTCTCTTTCCCTTTGCTGGCAGCGAAACAACACATCAAAATGACACATACACAGTCCTTGCAAATTTTGATTTTACTTCTTAAGATGAGTCGACTGAAATCGACTTATTCATCTCTTCTTTTACCAAGTCAAGAGCTTGGCAATGTGACAGCTCAAAGGCAGTTTGGTTTCCTATTTTCTTTTGTCTTTTGTTGTTTCTTTAAGCACTAATGACTTGCATTTGCTGTGCCCCTATTTGGGCGACTTGGGCAACTGTTAAAACAGAAAATATAAACTTAATGCTTTTGTGTTTGAGTTGTATTACAACTCTCAACTCATACGCCTCATATCGCCACCTTTTGGTTCATGTATATCGGCCCTTTTATCTGCAATTAACATGCTTTGTTTCAGTGCTTTTTACTATGCATTTCACAAGGAGACTTTGCACATTTCATACACTTCTATCACCACCTTTATGCAGCCTTATGAATATGCTGTTTGACTTATATCCAACGCATATACTTGTATTATCAATAGTTTGCGCATTAATTATTTCTATATATATATATATATATATATATTTATCATGCTCATTATAATGTATCTATATATATATATTATTTGCATATATTTTCTCAATATGTTTATTATGTGTATATATATATTAATATATATAAGTATATACATATAATTCATTTCCATTTAATATATATATATATATATATATATATATATATATATATACCTATTAATATATATAAACATTATCATTATTTAAACATAATAGAATATCTTTTATATATAATGGAGCGTATATATATATATATATATATGTATGTATGAATGATCAGGCACATACTATGTATCCATACATAGGTATACGTAGGCATTTTTGTCTATGCATTCCCATACTGCATATGATCGTATGTATGTGTCATCACTTATATATACATACATACATACATACATATATACATAGACATATCCAATACATAACATTCAAGTACCTCAAACTCATCAAAAGTATTCAACACTATGACTCGAACAACTAAACAATCATAGAGAATCACAATCAAAGAGTATCCAAGACAAATATTCAAACATTCCTATCATCCCAGAAAACTATCATCAAGGATCGACTTACCGACACATATCCCGGACTGACTTGACTTAACTTGTCTAACCTAGGCCATGAGTGTGTGATAGCTCAAGTAGGTACATTAGCGGTTACCATACCAATCTCCTCTCCCGGGTGATACTCCCCCTGTCTTCTCTAGAGGGCTTGATTCATGTATGCATCCAACTTTGTGCATCATAAGCGTAGTTAGCCGATCACACGAAAATCATATTCATCATATATGATTAGCATCATTAAAGTATTAAATAGCAATCACATCATAATGTATATTCTTGTATTTCATTTATCCATTGAACGTATTGAAGTCACAATCTTGCATTTAATATCATATTTACTCATAAAGGTAAAAGTAATCTGGTAACTGAGAAATGGGATGTAACAACGTGAATGTGCAAGCTTCTCTCTATGGGTGACTGGAAGAACATATCAGCCCCTCTTATGTTGCTGTTATAAATCAGAACATCAACCTCCCAACTGAAAATCAGACTCAAGTGAATGCAAGTACCATCGACAATGTCATATGATGATAGCATATCATCCATATGCCACTCCCCAACGGTGAAGCAATGATCCCAACCTCTCCAAAACATCCAAACAACTGCTATCTCATGGTTATGCTTAGAAATATGACTGCTGTCATAAAACAGAAAATCAGAATTTGCATCATACCTATTTTTAGTGTCTTCAAGGGTCTCAATCAATTCTTCATCCTTCGTTAGTTGTCCATTGCCAAGTGCTGGTCCAACATGAGTTTCTCTATGAAAATCACAAGCCTTAAGGCTGATCCTCTTGGCTTTCATAACATGATAATGTGAAGATAAAGGACTGTTGTCATACATCAGAAAATCAGTCCTTACATCATGCTCAAGTACAGTGTCTTTCTCAAACTCAATCAACTCTCCTAGATCCATCATGTGCACACGAGAAATTTCCTTCTCAGGATTACAAATTAACCAATCAACGATTTCATTAATCTTGGAGCAAAGGAGCTCAAATGTTTCTTGGTCAACCTCTATGGAGTTTTCTCTTCTTATCTCTTCACTATCCTTAGGGTTTTCATGGTAAACTTTCCATCCCTCCTCACAAGGCTCAGTCTTACTCAAACCACTCTTCACAATAGCATAACCCTTAACTTGCAAAACATCAAACTTTTCCAAACATTGCAGATTGTCATCATAAGGTTTGATTACTTCCATACCTGAAAAGTGGGTGAGTGTCTCTTGGTCGTCATCAACAATCATTGGCACATCTTCAACACACACTCTTAGTTCTTTAGGAAAATGTTCCATAGGCAAGAGTTGCTCTATCATGTCTTCATCATTGTTTGACTGTTCTTCCCCTTCCTTTCTTTTCCTCATGTAATAACCATCAAAAGATTTGTATCTTTGATAGTCTCGGGTTCACCTAAGTACACCTCAAAGATTCTGATAATCTCCTCACTCACGGGTATAGCCATACCTAATAGTCTTGCATATTCCTAGAATGTTAGAATATCCTTATACTTTCGATACCCTTTATAACATCTAACAATTTTGGAGATCGCAATTTCATCGTCCTCCTCACTCATTTGCACAATCAAACCCATAGGCTGGTAGGATTGAGGCTCTGATACCACTATAAAATGTTAGGTTCTTACTTTATAGAATAAACCAAATTTTGATATAGGGAAAACCATGCTCAGATCATAGGAGTTAATGTGAACAAGAATGATACTGTAAAATGCCAGACACTTAAACAACCAGGGATCTTTTAATTATAAGAAACATACATACATACTCAACAGAGGAATCATAGATCTGGTAACAATGATGAATTTGCAGACTCAAATCCAATGAGACAATCTTAGAGCATAGTCTGGAAATTACAATACAGGAGTGATGAGCAAACGATCTTTATGATCCCACACAGATAATGGTTGATTCGTAGCATAGAGAATGCATGATGATATTCCAGTTGCGAGTCTGAGGTGCGTGCAATCGAAACAGGCCTAATCAGTGGAAAAGGCCAATCGCTCCTTAGGAAAGTAGCAAAGGTGACCGAATGGCTAATAGAGGTCAATCCCACCCAAAAGTGTCTCGATTTTTCAATTGGATGGAAGTGATGCTAGTGCAAAGTAAGATGCTAATCCCTTCCTCTTTTGTTGTCAATAGATAATATCATCACCTGGTTGAGAGTTCATAGACTTAGTTGGAAATGGAGATAGGTTGAGTACGGGCTTTGAGTTCGCGAACTGGCAATTGGCGGAAGGGTGGCGTGAGCGTGGGGGCTCTGCCACCATTCAATCGTTGTAAACGCATATGCCCCAGCTACCTCCAGATATCAACTCAAACCTACTGAGCAAGATAGAAGTTAGGAACAAGGTGCGCAAAGGAAAGAGGAGAAATCACAATTGCTGGGGAGGATTTCGTCTCACTAGGCGACTAGTCTGTAGGAGGTTTTCATCCCTATAGCCTGCAAATCAATTTCTCTTCCATCCGTGGTGCCAAACAATGAAACTGGAATCCACATAAATATGATGCCTTCCAAATGGTCGGCTAGCATATAGTCGTTTAGATTCAAATTTAAATATTATTATTGATAATTTAAATTTATATTATTATTTAATAAATTTTCAAATTAAATTAGTGTTCAAAAACACTATTTTTCCCGCCAAAGGATGAGTCAGCCCTAATTAGAGGCGGGGACATGACAGTCCATGGTTAATATGACCAAGCCTTTAATGCCACAACTGATTTCTCAAAGCAACACTTGAAACCAATTCTTTAGAGGAGTTTGTCTTTAACTAAAATAGTCCTCCTTTAATAAGTCCATCACATGCTAATTTTTCCTTACTGTCAAACACCTTACAAGTTCCCTATTCAAAAATGACCTTCATGTTTTGCACAATGATTTGGTTGAATGAGATAAAAAAAAATCTTTAGTCTTGGAACAAGTAAAACATTATCAATACATGTTTTCCTTTGAGTTGGAACATCAAGAGGATCTCTAGCAACTCCTTCAACATATAGTTGTGAATCATCTCCCATTGTAATAACATCTCTTCATTGCTTTGTTACATGTATCAAGTTATCAATATGACCAATCATGTGACAAGTAGCACCTGAATCAGTTTTCCAAACATCATCATTTTTTATATAGTTAAAAATATTTTTTGAAAATAATTTGTGAAGTTCAACATCTTCAATATTTGCATCAACCATCAAACCTCCTTTTTTTCCTTCATTCATATCTTTTCTTTTTCCTAGAGCATTGGTGCCCAAAATGACCAAGATGATTACAATTATAGGAAACATTTCCTCTCTTCTATTCACCATTATCCACAACAAGATGCCTTTGCCTTTGCAGCCTCTTTCCCTCAAAATTAGAAGCATTTGTTGATTCTACTTCATGCCTATTAAGCTTTTTTTCATGTTGTAACAATAAACCCTCTAAATCATTAAATTTCAAGGTTGCCAATTTTCCACTTAAAATGAGCATGGTCTTGGAATTCTCAAACAAATTTGGCAAACTATTAATGGTTATGGAGATGATATATATAACAACAATAGTCTCACCTACATTAATGAGATGATTTAAAATATCCCTGATCTTTAAAAGATGCTTAGAAACCACTCCTTCCATTCTTAGATTGTATAGTTGAGTTCAAAACATTTGTGCTCTCACATAATTCTTATGCTCGAAGATTGTAGTAATTGCATCTTAAGCTTTCTTTGGTGTGGTTGCATTTTGCATATTTTCTATTAACGTATCACCAATAGATGAGTTTATCAAGATTAGTGCTTGATGTTATTTCTTGTCATATTCTTCTTGTAGATGTGCATTTCTGGGGCATCTTGTTATAGTTCCATAAACAATGGAGGTGACGTCTAACAAGAGAAAAAGGCTTTTCATTTGGTGATGAAATTCTTCAAAATTTTCAGCACCACTTAACTAATAGAGATAGCACTCAATAATTATTTGTCATATGCAATGATCTCTATGATCAAAACCTTTTTAGATTTAGCAATGATTCAACACCACCACCTTTTAAATTTAGCAATGATCTTTGTGATCAATGCTTCAACCTTTTAAATTTAGCAATGATCATTGTAATCAATGCTACAACCTTACTCTATTGAATAAGACTCAACACTTTTAATCCTTCTGAAAAAATATTGCCATAGTTTACATGTTGTAGGTTATGCTTACTCCATACGTGCTCCAATAACAAATCTCACACCTTTTCACATAGTACGTAGATGGAATTCAATTGTTCCTTTAGCAGTAAAAAATATCGAAGTTAAATCATATGGTTTTTTAACTTTTTAGGATGATCTCTACATGTATTAGAGCATCTTGTAGGAAGTAGTTTGCTTGGTGTGGTGTCTTGCAACATCCTTGATTTTTGGTGATTTGGGACTCCCTTTTTTTTTTGCTTCTTTTTTATGCTTTGACCTTGTCTAGCCTATCATTGATATCCAATCGAAGATTCTATTTAATAGGCCCCTTGGTTAAATTTTTCCTTGGAGTGTTACTTTGCCTCCACTTATGCTCAAGTCATGTGCATGATTGCAAAATCCCCAAAAAATTATAAGAGTGTTATGTTTGATTATCTGCCTTACTTGGTTTTTCAGTTTTTTCTCTACCAACATGTTCTCCCTCTAATCCTCAAAACCCCAATCCTCCTTGTCTCCATCTAAGTCTATTGTTTTTCATCTTTTTAGGCTTTTTTGTGTTAAGGTACTAGGTCATCCAATTCCTTGTGCCTTCCTTCTTTCTGCCAAGTCTTGGCCTTCCTTATTGAGTGAGCCCATGGAATTTTTCGTACCACATTATCTAAAATTTAAGTGGTAGGTGGGATCCCTGATTCCCATATTCTTATTTTCTTCCTTTAAATCCTTTTGGATTTTTGTGTGTTGTTATACCTTTCCTCTGATCCCCAAAGTACCTTGTCCTATAGTATCCCAAATCTCCAAAACTTTCCTTCATTTTCTTTCATAGGACCCAAGACTTTAGGATTGCATTTTGCTACCACATTAACATTTCTCTCAGTTCCCTAATCCTAACATTTCTTCATTTCTCGCTAGTCATTTTTCCTTCAATCTCGGGCTTTTGGGTTTCCTCTTCTTAGCATGCTTAAAGATCATGTGATATATCATATCCTTGGCTCCTTAGATCCTTGATTTCCTTTGTTTCTTTCCAAGTCTTAGCCTCCACTATTTAGCAGCCCTACAAACTTTTCCTTAAGGCCTTACCTAGAAAGTAAGTAGGAGAGTGTATCCTCAAACCTAAAATCTCAATCATAAGACTTTGAGATTTCCTCCCCCTGCCTTATCTTTATACCTCGCCTTGGATAGAGGGTAGAATGGATCCCCGATCCTTGTGGTATTGAGTTGATCAATTCTTTGATCCCCATGAACCCAATACCGAACATGAGTTACTCTACTTTCCTAAATCCCTTGACCTTCGTCTCGTGGTCTTCCTATTGGACTTGAGGACCTTTTCCTACTCATCCTCCTTGTATATGGTATCCCAATCCCTAGATTCTCAATTCCTCCTAGAATTAAACTTCAGATACCCACTCTTTACTAGTCATTTTCCCTCAGCCAATCACACCTTCCCACATGTCCTCATGAACCCAATCACTTAATACAAGAAGGAAGCCTACTCTTCACAAGCCTAAATTTGACAATTTACTTAACAAAGTGATAATGATCCCATGCCTGTCTAGGGAATCACAGAAGCCAAACTTGCCTATCTAGGACCTTGTTCAATCCATTCCCATGTTTAGCCTTAGCCCTTGGCACGTGGGGACTCTATAGCTAACTAACTCACGATTTTAAAAGGATTTTGATGCTCCTGAAGTACATTTAAATATAGATTTGATTGATGATTTTGTGAATCTAACTTTTATTTTTCTCTGATGTAGGATTTGATGGTGTTCTTCCCTAATGCGGATAAAGAACCTTTGCTCATGCAAATCAACTGTCAAAAAAGTATAACAATCTCATTATAAATAAATTTTCAGAACTTTAAATTGAAAAAATAAATTATAGCCAGTTTCATATAGCTGAGAACAAAAGAAGTAAATACGCAACACTGCATTTTAATTTTATATATCAAAAACAACTGGATATAACAATGTTACAAAAAATCTTTGTAGACAATCCACTTCTATCCCCTTCTCAACCCAACAGAGCTTTATTTTTTCCCTATAAAAGAAAAGCTACACTGCTCCCCATGACACCACTAACACCACTAAAAACAGAAACAGGCATAGCCAATAAATGGCAAAACGAAAACTTCCGACAAAAGACCAAAAATAGTAGAAAAAGGATTCATGTGGGAAACTGACATGGTGGTGGAGAATCCCCCTATCAGTTATGAGAATCACCCATTACATTATTCCCTTGAACTCATGGATGAATGACTAGTAGGCAAAAACTTAAGTGTAGGCGTGGCTATTGGTTCCTCAAAGATCTCCAATACAAGAAAAGAGGGATGTCTCAACACTTTTTCTGATAGATGGGATCCAATTTAAGTACTTCTTAAGGATGGATCTACATTCTCTAAGTTCACCTTCACTAGATTCAAAGTGCCAGCATAGGAGATGTACACATGAACCTTGTCAATGACTAAAGAGCTAAGAATGATGCATGGATTTAAAATTATTTTTCTAGGTTTCTTGTGATACGTGATGCAAACAATGAAGGCAACTCCTCCAAGGGATGCAAGGTAACAAAAGAGGGCATATTCATGAGCAGGAGAGAAGTTAGAATAAATGAACACAACAAATAGATTAGAGAGAAGTAGTTTTAGCTCTGTAATCTCTTACCTTCTTAGGCTAGGTTTTATCGGAGCCCTACTGTTTCAAGGGTTTTCCCTATGCTATAGATATAACAAGCTCTTATTTGTCATTAATACAATATAAAAATATTCGAATCTTGTCAATTTCTGGTGTTTAAACCCTTATATTATGCATGTGAATGGTGTAAAATGGTCTTAACTCTTAAGCTCCTATTATTGAATGTTACTTTGAAGATAGCACCAGTTCTTGCCTTGGTTGTGCAACTACAGATGGAGGAGGAGCTTGGGTAACAATTGTTTGTTCTTCTAGCAGCGTAGTGTCCCTTCTTAGAACCCGAGGCTTTGTTTCTTTGATCCATGGCTACAATAGAATATAGTATAATTTGCTGCAAGTTATATATGCATATGTTGGTATTCATTGTTCACCTAACAAGCATATGACTTTGCAACTCCCCTTTGAAAGGGAGCTTAACTTGACCTGCAAACAAAATTGAAGAGATTCCTACAAGTCCCCTTGTAAAACAACATCATCTTCCCCGAGTCATCCTGTAAAGCTAAGAACCAGCAACTCAGAGACCTTGGGGAGATCATCAATCTCCTTTCAAGAGAGGAATCATACCCTTGATTCTTGAGTGTTGGATTGCATGCCATTTTGCGAACCAACAACTGCCTCTCATTACTTGTATTATGATCCTGCAAAATATCACATCGTATGCTTTTTCTTGTGGCAAATTTTCCTTACACAATGATTGGATACCTATTTGGAGTTTTCAAACTGTAAATTCTACTTTGTTCAAAAGTTATGGTATTGTTCCCAAAGATTGTATAACTAAATTTCTTTTGTTGCTCTTTCTTCAAAAGGGTCTAGGGAAATTTCCTATAGTTCTGTGAGGGATAGATGACGTGTCAGATGATGAGATAGATTATTGCATAGTTTAGGCGTCTAGTGCAAAGCTGGTAGACTGTAAGATGGATCAGGTTCGCCAGGTAGCAGTTGTCAGCCAATTTATTGAGAATGACAGACAGGTGGATAATAGTTCAACACCTATTATTCTTTCTCTCATCAAAGAGAAATATAGCTGGGTTAAAAAAAAGCAATGCTAATGGACAAAAACTTCAAACAACCAATGAACAGTGAACCATTCTGAGAACAAATCTGCAATTTCCTGAACATCTTCCTTCCAGCAAAACTCCTCCTCATTCCATCATTCTTGATAGTGGCTCTGATACTAATTGTTGAAATGGGAGAGCATTGAATAGATTGCTCTGTGTTATTTAGGGATCTAAAAATCCTTTAAATAGGCCAAATATATAGACATATGTGTCTTTATGTGATAGATGTGTCTCGAGTCTCTTGACATAATATATGCTTTGAGATTGTGATGAAATAGAATTTATATTTCCAACACAAAATAGAGGTTTGTTGCTCATAAAGAATCTTCAACTGCCACTTATCCTATTGCAATCTTCAACACTAATATATCATCAGATGATTTATTCTGGAGCACTTGTATAGTTGAACACTGTATTTTCTAATGTTTTCAATTTTCATTGCAATTGTTTGTCTTTGTGCAGCTTTGGAATTGTTGAAGAAAGATGTTGTGGCAATAATAGGTCCACAGTTATCTGTGCTTGCTCACATTGTTTCACATTTGGCAAAGGAACTCCAAATACCACTTTTGTCCTTTGCAGCTACTGATCCCACTCTTACATCAGCTGAGTACCCATATTTTATCAGGATGACTCACAGTGATTTTTCTCAGATGTCTGCAATTGCTGCTTTAGTGGGTTATTATGGCTGGAGAGAAGTTGTAGCAGTGTATATAGATGATGACTATGGCAGAAATGGAGTTTCTGTATTAGGAGATGCTCTGGGAAGTGTGGGAGCTAAGATTTCTAATAAGGAAGCTATGCCTCCTGGAATCAACCAGAGTGGAATGGGCAACGTCTTAGCAAAATTGTCTTTAGTAGAGGCACGGGTTTTTGTAGTCCATATGAATTCAGATGCTGGTCTTAATCTTTTCTCTAAAGCTAAAGACATTGGAATGTTGAGCAGTGGCTATGTTTGGATTGTCACAGATTGGCTATCCTCTGTTTTAGATTCAAATGTACTTGCAACAGAAGACATGAACTCACTTCAAGGGGTGATTGGTCTGCGACGACATAATCCAAATTCAGAACAACACAATGAGTTTACTAGAAAGTGGAAAAGGTTACAAACAACTCACATAGTGGATGCCTCTTTGAATGTGTTTGGACTGTATGCTTATGATAGCATATTGATGATTGCTCACTCTATCAACGCCTTCCTGAATCAGGGAGGAAATTTCTCTTTTGTAAAACAGAATGCACTATCAAATAAGAGTGGAAGGAACTCAGAACTAGGTGCTTTGAAGGTCTTCAAAGAAGGAGCACAGTTGCAGAAGATAATACTAGAAACTAATTTCAACGGTGTTGGAGGTCCTGTACAACTAGATAAAAATAGAAATCTGATGGGCTCTACTTTTGAGATTATTAATATAGCTGGTACAGGATTTCGCAGCATTGGTTACTGGTCAAATCATACTGGCTTCTCAGTTAGCCCACCAGAATATTCAGCTACCATCAACCAATCTCATGTCAAACCAAAACTTTATGATATTATATGGCCTGGTGAAAGCAAAGGCGTGCCACGGGGCTGGGTATTTCCAAACAATGGCAAGGAACTTGTGATTGGTGTACCCAGAAAAATAGGTTTTAAAGAGTTTGTGACAATAGTAAATGATAGCCACGCGCCAAAAGGATTTTGCATTGATGTGTTTGTTGCTGCGGTGAACTTGCTTCCTTATGCTGCTCCATACACATTTATATCTTATGGAACAGGAAATGCTACACCCAGCTATGACAAGCTCGTGGAGCAGGTTTCCTTAAAGGTTGGTATCTACTGTAAATTTGATGATTTCTTACACTTGTCCCTATATTTTGTTATCAAAGTTTGTTTCCATTGTGATGATCCCACCAATATTCTTGCATGACATTGGAGAATTAGTCATGTAATCTGAAAGTAAGCATATGCATACTACTTCAGTTCAGCTATTCATAGCTGGACCCTTGCAGAACTTTGATGCAGCTGTTGGAGATATTTCAATTGTGACAAAACGATCAAAAATTGTGGACTTTACACAGCCTTATGTAGAATCTGGCTTAGTTGTGGTGGTACCTGTTAAAGATATTGATTCCAATTCATGGGCTTTCCTACGTCCATTTACGGTAGAAATGTGGTGTACAACTGGTGCTTTTTTTCTTATCATTGGAGCTGTTGTGTGGATTCTGGAGCACCGATCAAACCCAGAGTTTCGAGGGCATCCAAAGCAGCAAATCATGAATGTTCTGTGGTAATTTCCTTTCCTTTAATTGTGCAATTGTTTTTTATGTGAAGTACCCTTAACATTGTTCATTTTAGATCGCTGTCTTTGAACTTAAAGTGAAGTTGGAGTTCTCAGGTGGTTGATTACAATTTGATGTGATTGTATCATTTTAAATATGCAATTAATTTTGTGGATCTTGAATTGATTCAAGAAATATGTCTTTGCAATATAAGACTTTTAAACCTATCAAGGATTAACCAAGTAGAGAAAAAACCTAAGCATAGAACATTTCTGAGAATATCAATAGAATCTACAAATTTAAATTTTATATCATGATTTGTATTAACAACAGAAGACATGATAATGCTATAGTTGCATTTGAGAACTGTGTTTTCAGATATGTAAAGATAAAATTCCTTACAAACATCTTTTTTGGCAGGTTCACATTCTCTACGATGTTCTTTTCCCATAGTAAGTAATCTGTCTTCTATAATCTATTTAATTGACTTCTAACTTCTGTTGGAAATATATTTGTTTGGTTTATATTAATCTTAGGCTATTTAAACATTACCAAGATGTAAAATAAGCAGTGAAGATTCACGTGATTTGCAGTAGTGGAAAGGTTTCTGTCACAGTACTTTCCGGATACCTTGCTCCTTTAAAATATCCAAAATGCTTTGTGTAGAAAAACTTATGACCCATGGGGTTTATGCAGGGGAAAATACCGTGAGCGGCCTTGGACGTGCAGTGCTAATCATTTGGCTATTTGTTGTTTTAATCATTAATTCAAGTTACACTGCAAGCTTAACATCAATCCTCACAGTGCAGCAGCTTTCACCATCAATTCAAGGAATTGAGAGCTTGGCATCGAGCAATTTACCAATAGGATATCAAACAGGATCCTTTGTTGCAGATTATCTATCAGGAGAGTTTAATATAGCAAAATCCAGATTAGTGCCTTTAAACACTCAGGATAGTTATGCTGAAGCATTGTCTCTCGGGCCAAACAAAGGCGGTGTGGCTGCAGTTGTAGATGAGTTTCCTTATATTCAATCATTTCTATCCACACGTTGTGGATATACAATTGTGGGCCGTGAATTTACAAAAAGTGGATGGGGATTTGTAAGTAGCTTTACAGTGATCTATGTCAAGTTTTTTCGTTTTTCTTTTTAGAATGATGAAATTTAACTTATTAGGATCTGTGTTGATATTGAACAGGTTTTTCCAAAGGATTCTCATCTTGCAGTTGACATGTCCACAGCAATCCTGGCCCTTTCAGAAAGCGGGGAACTTCAGAGGATTCATGATAAATGGTTGAAAATTGATATATGTAGTCTAGAGGGAAGTGCAGTCCATTCAAATCAGTTTGGCTTGCAAAGTTTCTGGGGCCTTTTCCTCGTGGTAGGAATTGTGTGTTTTGTAGCTCTGCTTATATTTTTTGTTCGCATGATTTGCCAATTCACTCGTCATGCCAATACATCTATTGAGGATTCTCCCGATATGTCAAATTCCTTGAGCTTAAGAAGTGCAAAGGTTCTAAGATCATTTGCCTCTTTTGTTGATGAGAGGGAGGATGCTGCCAAAATAAAGAGGCTGAAAAGAAAGCGTACAGACAAGAAAATGAATCTCGAGTTGGAATCGAGGCAGCCTCAGAGCCCTCCAAGTCGATTGACACCCCTTGGTATGGGCTTCTCTATTGATTGTTCCAATGGCATTTCCCCTGTTTAGTTTGATAATAGCAAAACTACTATCTTGGTGCTGAAGTTGAGATCTTTTTGTCAATGCAATGGTAGCTCTCAGTTATTGGAAGGAAGCAGATTGTCATGGAAATGTGTTGTGTACTTTTGTATGTTTTATAGTTGAATGGGGGAACCATTAGTGATGGGAAAATTGTTGAATCCCCAGATTTTTTTGTTTGGGGAGGGTGGGGGGCGCTTTATTAGGTTTTCTATTTTTGCCCATGCTTTTAAAGCATTCATGTAAGTTGTAAAACTGCTTTTTGATGCGCCTATTAATATTTGCACATGAACAGGAGTTGAAAAAGAGTTTTATTATTGTATCGTGAATAGTTAAGTCTTTACAAAAATAAATAAGGTTGCTATGCTGGATTTTCTAACTGTAAGGATTTTTTTCTGGTAAAATATTGTGTACTGTGTGTTTGCTTTCTTTTTTCATTCTATCATTATTTCAGATTATGTATGAACTGTTTCTATTATACAAATTTGTCAAGCTTCTTTTACTACATTTCAGTTATTGGAAGGAAGCAGATTGTCATTTTCAGCTATGCCTCATTTTTGAACAGCTCCTCCATATACATTTCCTTTATATGGAGCACTTTCCAAAGAAGGAAGCTTACAGGACAGTGTATGTTTATTAGCAGAGGTAGGGGAGCTTCTTAAATATATCATTATTTTGTAATATGCAAATCAAAATTGTCATCTTCTTCATAACTACGGGCATTGCTTAACATATTGAAAAAAAAAATAGCAGTTCTTATGCCATGTATAGTGGTTTGTTGAAGTGGGAATTTTATTTAGGAACTGTAACAATTTGAGGCAATATACACAATTGACCAGCATGCGTAGTGATTCATAAAATTGAGAAGAGCTACTACCCCAATGCGTAGACTGACTAGTTACGATGAGACGGATTACAAGTAGAGCACGGCAATAAGGAGTTGCACAACATTTTGTTTAAGTATTGATTTACTGTTATGGAAAATAATAGCGATGGGAAAAGTTTTAAATACATATATTTTGTATTCTTTACAATATTCTGTATCATTTGGTAGCCAAGCCAGGCAAGCAAATCAAGAAGGAGATCCCTGTTTGGTACAAGGAGGACGCAAAGATAACCAAGAGGCATACGTCTGAATGAGTAGTGCCACAAGAGAATAGAGATCTTCGAAAGGTGACTCGGGTTAGAGTCTGATAAAGAAGGAACAATCAGTGTTAGATCTATTGTTAGAACTGTTGATAGGTTGTCGAGGCCAATTCGAGCTGTTCCAATTCAAGGGCTAAAGAGGAAATGCGAGGTATTAAATCTTGATCTGAAAATCCCGAAGGATTCAATGAATTAGCGATTAATTAATGTGGAAAACAAACTGTGTAGATGAAAATTAAAAAGATCGAAATTGTAAGTAGTGTTCTACTTTTTTTTGCGGGGAGGAGAGGGGAGCGCTGGGGGGGTCAAAGTGGGACAATGAAATTAGTATTATTAATTAAATTTTCATTTTTAATTTTTTTTTCTATGAATAGGTGTCTACATTATCAATTATAAGAAATAATATTACAAATATTAAAAAAAAAGGGTGGGTGGATTATGAAATCACACCCCTAGTGTTCAAACAAGGTCAATGTCCAAATTACAAAACATATAAAAACCAGTCATTAAGTAGCAACCACAACAATGAAAGGAGGAGGAGGAGGGTCCCGATCATTCGGTTTATCCCGTACAATAGTGGGGTCTGAAGTGTCCATGGGAGGGTCCCAACCCTCATCATCTTTATTTTAATCTCTATTACCGGTTAGACAAATAGCCAATGTCAGTTGAGGAAACTTGTTGGAGTCATACTAGTTAGAGGCTCTACTAGAAGGCAGACCAAGGGTTCCTTCCATAGGAGGCAAAGAAGCATAGCATCGTTGAACGGAATGCAATGCACTCTTATGACCATGATCTCCTATGTCAACTGGGGGAGAAGCAAAAGATCTAGCAACACAATTACCACGAGCAAAAAGACTCTGACTTCGTCAATGCCCACGAGGTGAGTTGCCTTGAGAGGAGGGAAACAAAGGAACCCTAGCCACAACACATGGGACATTCTCGTAGTGGTCAAGAAAAATCTAAAGGTGAGGCACTTCCAAGGCAACTTTGTTAGCTTGCACTTGGATCTATAATAACACATTAAAACAAATAGTTGTTTTAGAGGAGGGAAATAAAGGAACCCTAGCCACAACACATGGGACATTCTCGTAGTGGTCAAGAAAAATCTAAAGTTGAGGCACTTCAAGAAATAGATTCAAAATGGAATTTATTCTGTTTCTCTTTTCTTCTTTGCTGGGGATTGAAGTACCAATATATGATACAAAAATTGATGATCTATTCCGTTGTAATTCTAATAAGAATCCTGAAGATTACATAATGCTTACTCTTAAGCTGTTTGTTTACACAGTAGTTATTTTTTTTGTTTCTCTCTTTATCTTTGGATTACTATCGAACGATCCAGGACGAAATCCTGGGCATAAAGAATAGTGATGAAAAAAGATTAGAAAGTAGGTTTTGTAAAAGGGTCTATTTCTATAGGTTTTGAGGAGTCATTTCAAGTGACTGAACGAAGAGAGAGGGATTCGAACCCTCGGTACAAATAGTTTGTACAACAGATTAGCAATCCACCGCTTTAGTCCGCTCATCCATCTCTCCTAGATGGGAGATCTAAAATGAATATAGCATTTGACTAAATAAAGACCAACATTTGTGAGAATCCAATTGTATTTCTTTATTCCGTTCGAAACGATTTTTCGCTTTCTCTAGCCCGGCCAGTATCTGGCTAGGCCATTATCTTTCCTAGATAAGAATAATTGACGAAATTATGAAGAATACAGTGCTCTACCTAATCTGAAAGCTAAAATAATTGTTATAAAAACAGTAAAAAGGGCTATCAAAATTTGACCCTCTTATATCATTTCTTTATTTCCTCTCCAATCACTTTTTTATTATATAGATAAGAGATAACCACCTCTATATTTTTTTTTATTTTAATAATTCCAGCTGTTTCAGGCTATAATCTGAATAAAATGTTATAGATTGAAAATGGATAGATCATATTGGAGGGGTAAAAAAGAGGTTTCAAAAACTAAGAGTGGATCAAAATGATGAAAATGATCATAATTTTCATTTTCTATATCTTTCATAAAGAAAAACTATGGCAAAATCACTTGAACCATTCTAAGGAATGTGTTAATAATCATAACAACTATTAGAAATGATTACTCTAATATTACTTAAGTAATAGGGTATTAATTTATTGATTAAGGAGTGTTCTTACAAAAGTAAAAACTCTTAAGTTCAGGGGGGGGGATTTGAAAGGAACCATCTCCTATGGAGATGAATTTTTGGGAATAGGGAAATATGATGATAGGAACTTGCATTAAATTCTTATTAGAATCTAATAATTACTTTTTTCCCTATTGGACAAAAGATCGATTTGTATGATATAATGAAATTGTGGCGGGTATAGTTTAGTGGTAAAAGTGTGATTCTTTCTATCATTATATTGACAGAGTTGAAGGCTCTCGTCTATATTTTGAAAAAAATCTATTTCTATAGAGGTTCCAAACCTCTCCTATGAATACCCTGGTTCAGGAAAGGAATTGTACACATTCTCGTAATTTGGATCTGGAATGATAAAAGGACCATATTTTCCATTCCATCCAAGATAGCGAAACAGAATGTAGAATGTTTTCAAGGATTAGACCGATCTATCTAATCGAATCAATCAAAGATCCATGGATATCAAAAGATTCTTTTTCATCGTAACTAAATGTTCGACTGCTAGAACAGCAAAAGTTGGAGTAAAATAGCTAGAAAACAGTGACTTTGGTTTACTTGAGTCACCGTTATTTTGTTTGAGCTCGGTGGAATTTGATTTCCTCTAGGATCCCAATCAGTAGAAATAGGGAACGAAGTAATTAGAAAGATTATATAGTTATTCCAATATTCATATTTTTGAATCTGATCTTTCTATAGGGATCATCTATCAAGTGAATAGGTATTCTATATTGAAGGTTGTTCACCTGAAGTAAAGAGGGAAGAAAGAACTACAAATAAACTAACATAGATGTTATGGAGCAGAGCAAAATCCTCTTTCTTTTTTTATTCACAAAGAAGATTTATTTTATGTGAATAATCATTTTTCAACGACCTCCCTTTCTATCTCTCTCCCATGGAGGAGCCGAATGAAATGAAATTTTCATGTTCGGTTCTGAATTAGAGGCGTTAATCAACGTCGACTATAACCCCTAGCCTTCCAAGCTAACGATGCGGGTTCGATTCCCGCTACCCGCTCATTCATATTCCTTATTCAAAATATTTTTTCATGTCCATGTTACATATCTATTCTTTCTCTTTCTTTCCCGAATCTCGTTGTGGACGGAGAAAAAAATCGTACTTTTTTGTGAACGATAAAGTATTTCAAGGAATAATGAAAATAAAGCGTCCATCGTCTAATGGATAGGACAGAGGTCTTCTAAACCTTAGGTATAGGTTCAAATCCTATTGGACGTAATAATTCGTTGTATTTGTAAATGTTGCAAAGTGATTATTAAGCTCTTCTATGCTAGAAGAAAAAGTTGGATATTTTCTTGAATAGCTTCTTTTAACAGATCTTCTGCTTGTTCCGTGAATGTCCCAGTATAACGTATAATTTCTCCAAACTGGGTTTATTTTTGACTAAATACTCGCGCAACTTAAGTATAAATTTTTTCACTTTTACGATATCTAATACATCTAGATATCCATTCGTTCTAGTGCAAATCATAGCTATTTGTTCTTCCACTGTCAAAGGATCTGATTGAGATTGTTTGAGTAATTCGCGTAATCATTGACCTCTTGCCAATTGATCTTGCATAGTTTTATCAAGATTAGAAGCGAATTGTGCAAAAGCTTCTAACTCTGCAAGTTGAGCTAACTCTAATTTTAATTTTCCAGCTACTTGTTTCATAGCTTTCATCTGAGCTGCGGATCCTACTCTAGATACAGAAAGATCGACATTAATGGTAGGTTGAATTCTTGCATTGAATAGATCAGCTGATAAGAAGATTTGTCCGTCGGTAATGGAAATTACGTTAGTGGGAATATAAGCTGAGACATCTCCAGCTTGAGTCTCCACTATTGGTAAAGCAATTAAACTCCCTCCACCTAACTGAGAATTTAATTTAGCTGCTCTTTCCAATAAACGAGAATGTAAATAGAAAACATCTCCTGGATAAGCTTCCCGGCCAGGTGGTCTTCTTAATAGAAGAGACATTTGTCGATAAGCTTGCGCTTGTTTGGAAAGATCATCATAAATGATTGATGTATGTTGTTCTTTATACATAAAGTATTCGGCTAAAGCTGCTCCTGTATAAGGAGCAAGATATTGTAATGTAGCAGGAGAATCCGCAGTTTCCGCTACCACAATGGTATACTCCATTGCGCCACGTTCTTGGAACGTATTAACTACCTGAGCTACGGAAGAAGCTTTTTGACCAATAGCAACATAAACACATATTACATTCTGATTTTTTTGATTTATAATCGTATCTGTAGCTACTGCCGTCTTATCGGTCTGTTTGTCCCCAATAATCAATTCTCGCTGACCGCGTCCTATAGGGATCATAGAATCAATAGCAATAAGACCCGTTTGAAGAGGTTCATATACATAACGCCTTGAAATAATACCTGGGGCGACAGATTCAATCAATCGAGATTCGGAAGATGAAATCTTACCCTTACCATCAATAGGTCGAGCTAGTGCATTTACAACTTGACCCAAATAAGCATCACTTACTAGTATCTGAGCAATTTTTCCTATTGCTCTCACGGAACTGCCCTCTTGTATCATCAAGCCATCACCCATTAATACAGCTCCAACATTATTTGATTCTAGATTTAGGGCAATACCTACTGTGCCATCTACAAATTCTACTAATTCCCCTACCATTACTTTATCAAGACCATGAATACGAGCAATGCCATCTCCTACTTGAAGTACAGTGCCAATATTAACAACTTGAACCTCGTTATTATATTGTTCAATCTATTTATGTATCATACTACTGATTTCATCGGGTCGAATAGTTACCATTAACACTAGTTAATTCTCTTTTGAAAAATAAGACCTACTGTACTATATATAACATATAACTAGTATTAATATATATAATATATATATAATGTTAATCAGTTATGTTTTTCATGCTAGGAGCAGGTCGATATTATGTTCGATCGTACGTAAATGTAACTCGTTATTCAAACGACTATTCAGAGTTCGTAGAGCTCTTTGTATAGCTTGGTGAGAAATTTGTTGTTGAACCTGTTCAATTACTCTTTCTTGTTCAAAGTGAATGGTCTCATTCTTTGAATTTTCTAATTGTTTTAAATTAACAGAAGCAACATTGATAAGATAGTCTTTTTCTTGTTGTATTTGAGAGTATCCATTTACCCGAATTTCGCGCGCTCGCATTTCTATTTCCCGTAAGCGAACTCGGGCTTGCTCAAGCTGATTAGCAGCTCCTTTACATAATTCTTCAGAATTCTGAATAGTACTCAATATTTTCTGTTTACGGTTATCTAATAGATTACTTAATGAAAGTAGATTATCTATTCATAAGTTAAACGAATTTATAATCTCTTCCCAAACCGAACACGAACCTTTCGATTCATTCGGCTCTCCCGCTCGGCTGTTTTTTTACCAAGCCTACCCTTTTCGTTCATATTATGTCAAAATAAGATCAATCTATCAAAGACCGAAATCTACGAAGGGCTCTTTTGCCAAAAGGGATTTTTTATTATCAACAAAGTTGTTGTTCTTTTTTTCTTCTTCTTTTTTTCTTCTTCTTTTTTTTCATTCGTATTTCCTCTTTACTTTTTCTTGAATAAATTCGCTTCTGTGTAGGTCGTCGGTTCCGCATTTAAACCAAAAAAAATTGGATGGGAGATTAGGACTATTTTTCAGTAGATAGATTGAATAATTCCATTGATATGAATGTTATATATCGGATGAACCTCCAACTATGCCTTTGACCCCATCTCATATTAGCACAGCGGTGGAAAGAGTACCCAGTTGTGCTTGGACTTCAAGCAGTTTAGCTTTAACCATTCTAAAGATTTTCTCTTGTTGGTTGGGATTGGTAAGAAAATTTCCCAATCAATTACGAAATGCTATAGTTCTTCCATATTTCTTTTTTCCCTTTTAGAAGTAATTCGTTGAGATCATGCACTTTTCTATCTACAAAGTGCAGTTGGTTGGATCCAGCTAGATTATTCAAATATACAACTCGCACACACTCCCTTTCCGAAATAGATCAGTACACCAAGCACCACACTGAGATTTATTATATTTGTTTCTAAAATATTGGTATTTAACCCGAAACCCTCAGCGGAGGATAAATAAATTAGGGAAATGAAAGAATCAGTTACATTTTTCATACGCTCTCCCCTCATAGATAAGGATACTTTTACAAAGTTTTTTCTTTGACTCGATTCTACTATTATTCGAAGTCCGGATAAGCAAATTTCAAGTACTTAGTAAGTCCCAGGTCCCGCATAACGAAAAAAAAGGATACAATTATGAAAAAAAAAACTTTGTTCGATCTATCTACTTCTCCAAGTGTTGCAAATCTTTCTGATCGAAACAAGTGAAGTATAAGTCCATTATTTTGGATCAGCCCCTCCCCTATTGGCTGAACAAGAAAATTGATAGAGGGGGGGTATTTAAAATCCCGAAGGGTACGTATTTTGGTCTCTGAGATCAAACAAACGGATTAGCAAATAAAAGTGCTAGAGCTACAACTAATCCATAAATAGTTAAAGCTTCCATAAAAGCTAAACTTAGCAGTAAGGTACCTTGTATTTTACCCTCCGCTTCTAGTTGTCTCACAATACCTTCAACAGCTTGTCCCACAGCAGTGCCTTGACCAATTCCAGGTCCAATAGAAGCAAGGCCTACGGATAATCCAACAGCAATAACAGAAGCAACATAAATCAAAGGATTCATGGTAATCTCCTCTTAATAAATGGTGGATAATAATGATAGTTTTATCTATTGATTTAATTGTTCACGTTCAACTAGAGAACAATTTCTTTGAAACAACTAAACCAACGAAATGGTATTAAAAATGATGGTGTTACCAAATAGGTCAATTCTCTAACCTGATATTATATTCTTTTTTAGATCAAATAGAGGCAGATTTTGATTCATCTATAAAATGAAATATTCTGCATAATAGTCTCTTTTTTTATGGTTATATCTAAATAATTATCTAGATATATATTAGTCTATATAGATGATATATGCATATACATATATGACACAATACAAACTATGTATATGTATCCCTTCGAGGTTGAAAAATTCATCGTTCCACACCGGGATACATAGTTTACTAAACTAATTCCCATGAGTAAACCTATTCATTTTATTATTGAGATATGAATTGTTCTATTTATCAATTTTATTGACGGGATTAGTGATCCTAAATATTTTGACTAAAATCTTATTAAATTCGAAATGGATATGAATTGAAAAGTTAGAAAAAACCGAGTTCAATTAATTGAATTAATGATGACCCTCCATGGATTCACCTATATAAGCTACGACTAGAGTTGCAAATATTAGAGCTTGAATACCACTTGTAAATAATCCTAGGAACATTACAGGTATAGGTACCACTAAAGGTACTAAGGAAACAAGAACGAGAACTACCAATTCGTCAGCTAATATATTTCCAAAAAATCGAAAACTAAGTGATAGAGGTTTTGTAAAATCTTCTAATATGTTAATTGGTAAAAGTATTGGGGTTGGTTGAATATATTTACCAAAATAGCCTAAACCCTTCTTTGTAAAACCTGCATAAAAATAAGCTACTGATGTGAGCAAAGCTAGAGCTACTGTAGTATTAATATCATTTGTAGGTGCGGCTAATTCCCCATGAGGTAATTTAATAATTCCCCAAGGAAAAAGAGCACTTGCGTAGTTAGAAACAACGATAAGTAGAAACAGAGTCCCTATAAAAGAAACCCAGGGACCATATTCTTCTTCACCAATCTGAGTTCTAGCCAAGTCCCGAACAAATTCGAGAACATATTCCACAAAATTTTGAGCTCCGTTCGGAATGATTTGTGGGTCTCGAACAACTAGAGTAGCTGAACCTAATAAGACAACAATTACAATCCAGGAAGTTATAAGTACCTGTGCATGAACTTGAAACCCCCCGATTTGCCAATAAAAATGTTGACCTACTTCCACACCGAATATCTCGTAGAAATAATTCAACGTGTTAATAGGAAATTGTACAATATCCATATTACCCTTTGTATATAAAGATGAACTTCGAAAAGGAAATGATTTTGGTTCAATGACCAATTCCTCAATTATTTCACTATCATAAGCCAGGCTATGAAATAAAATAATGGAATGATTATTTGATTGATTAAGAAGATCTCTTTATTTCTATAAAAATATTTTATCTTAATCTATTCTATAAGATTTGGGAATAGTAGCCAACTTAATTCTAGCTTATCTTTTTTTATTTTTAATTCACTTTTTATAGAATTACAATTCTCTACTCGCGTGAATTGCTAAAATTAATTTATTTAGGGTCAACTAGATTGGTCCTCTACCATCATCATTGGCTGGGATCGGGATATCCACGAGATCTGGGTCACAATCTATATCAACTAAGCAAATTGTTGGAATACCCAGAGTTCTACATTCTCGAATAGTAGTATATTCCCCTTTTTGATCGAGAATTATTACAATATCGGCCAATTTTGTCATGTATCTAATCCCCCCTAGATCCTCTTGCAATTTGTTCAATTCTCTCTTGAGTATTGTTGCTTCTTTCTTCATAAATCGATCAAATCCTCTCGTTTTTTTTTTTTGGGTTAAATTTTTGAATTTTTCAAGTCTTGCTTATGTAGTAAACCAATTAGTTAACATACCCGCGAGCCATTTTTTATTTACATAATGACATCAAGCTGCTAAAGCAACTAATTTAGCAGCATCAGCTGTTTGATGTTTTGTACCAACTATCATAAATTGTTTTCCTCTCTTTGCTCCATCAAACACAAAATCACAGGCTTCTGATAAAAAACGAGCGGTGTAAGTCAAATTCATAATATGACTATCTTTACGTTCTTTAAGAATGTAAGGTGCCATTTTAGGATTCCATTTTTTGGTCTCATGACCAAAATGAACTCCTACTTTTACCATTTCTTTCAAATTGATGTTCCAATTTTTTTTTGTCATTTTGTTTTTATTTTTTACTATGAACTGGAATATCTACATTCCAATGGAATGGGTTAGATTGCTTGCCGTAGCGTACTTGGTACAAGATATTCATTTCATTTTATTTTATTTTAAGAGAACTAACAAGAAATTTCTTCATTTATACAAAATTACTTTTTGACTGCTTGTTTTGATTTTTGATTTTTGATTTTTACTAGTTTTTTAATCACTTTTTTTCTCTTTTGCTTAACAGATAAAACAGAGACTTTATATTCATGATCAAAGAAAAAATCTTTCATTTTATTGATAAAGAAATTTTTGTTCCTCGTTTTCGAATCCATTTTGCTCCATTTTCCCAAACGGTTGAATCCAGTACCGATAGGTATCATTCCCCCGAGAATAACATTTTCCTTCAAGCCCTTCAACCAATCAATACGACCTTGAAGAGCAGATTTAGCTAGAACCCGAGTAGTTTCCTGAAAACTCGCTTCTAACAAAAAAATTTGAGTATTCAGAGATGCGTTTGTCATTCCCAATAAAATGGTTCGGTAATTGATTCTTTTTTCTAGGACACGATCCATTCTTTGTACTCGTGATAATCCAACGAGTTCTCCGGGTAAAAAAACACTACTTAGTCCATTTTCCGACTTTTCCACATCTACAACTAAAACTTTCGATGTAATTTGGCGCACAATAATTTCTATATGTTTATCAGAAATTTTTACTCCCTGGGATCGATAAACCTTTTGAATTTCATTGACCAAGTGATTCTGACTATGCTCCATAGTTATTCTAACACTGTTGAATGACCCCCAAAAGTTTCCAAAAAATATTGCCAGGTGTATGTTCAATTTTTGAAAATTTTTTTTTCGATTTTTCGATATTGAAGTATTCGAACGGGCTTCTGACAATTGTTCAACTTTAGGAAGACCTTGAATTATATCATCGGATTTTAATCTTTCGTATAAGATAGTTATTAATCTATCTCCTTCGTAAAGAATTTTCCCATAAAAACTATTAAGAGTTGCTCCTCGAGTACCCAAATAGGGTTTAGTTGATCTAATGACGAAAGATTCCTCATGAACAGCTACAATTTGACCAAATCTTTGGATTTGTTTATCTTCGGATATCCGTATACTTTCACAAAGAAATTGTCCAAGGCTGACTATTGGAAATGTTTTTTCAAAAAAATTGGATAGGGAAAAATACAAATTGAAAAAATTGAAAAGAATATTCCTGTATGAATAAAATTTAGAAATTCCCCTCTTTTCATCCATAAAGTAGTATTTAGCTACTTGGAAAGTATTTGAGTCATTGTTAGAAATTGAACGTTCATTTAGTAACACTTTTTTATAAGTTATGAAATGGGAGTATGAGAGACGGTTAGCAATACTATGTAAATGACCTAGGAAACCTGACAATGCAATTCTTTTTGTATTTGCATCCGACTGTTTTACTGTATTCAAACATTTTAAATCATTAAATAGAACGATTCGCAAAAAATCAGAAGGAGAAAGAATCAGAAAAGATTCATCTTTTTTATTCTCATTAGATAATGAATGAATAGTTCCCTTACTAAGTAATTGACTTTGATCATTTGAAAAAAAAGAATTAGTGTGATCTAATTTGTTATGAAACAAAAATTGAGAACTTGCTCTATTTTCCCTTTTTGCCATATTAAAAAAAGGGTATTTCAGCAAGCTAATTTGAATCATATTGATAATGATCTTTTTTTTTCTTTTTTTTGTTCTTACTGAAATAAGAGAAGCATAAATCTCTTTTTTTTTTGATCTGGGCCCTCCATCTAATTTATTTTCAAGAGAATTCCATTTTTTTCCAATTGAATAACCTCCGATAATATTGCTATATTTTATCATTTCTGAATGAGGGTTATTCAAAAAAGCAAAAATGTTATTTTTATATAGAATGCCTTCTCTGGGCATTCTAAGAATTAAATCAGGACAAGGGATTCTTCGCTTTCCCCATTGTTTATCACACCATAACGGTACGATGAGTTCCTTTTTTTGCTTTTTTACCCTCGTATTGGTATTTTGAGAAAGAATGGTGAAATAGATAGAGCCTTGATGTTTGTTAGGTATGGCTCGATCAGTTTCAAAATAATTCCATATATTTTTTTGTCCTTTTTCAAAACAATTTGAGTCAACTGATTCGTATTTAACTTGATCCATTGAATAATTCAAAAGTGATTTATGTTTGTCAAGAAGTTCTGGAATATCCACTTGATCTTGATCTTTATGAGAAGAAGAATGAGAAGAAGAAGAAAAAGGTACTACAACGGATTCATATATACCTCCCGATAATACCCATAAATGGGTTGTCTTTAATATCAAATTAGACATAGGGATACTCCGGTGCATTTCTCCTGTTAGGCTAGAATATATATGTTTCTCCACTTTTTCTTTGAATGGGAATCTTTTAGCGCGAACCTCGGCAATAACTTGTTCCGATTCCACGAGTTGATTATTCTGAATGAAAAGCAAACTTTTTGGCGGAATGGTTAAGTTTTGTACTTCATATTGATTATCGATAGTCACGTCTAAACTATTATGACATATATAAGCAGGATGCCCGTGACGGGTACGGGTAGGATAAACCAAATTTTGATTGAATTCAATTTTTCCGGTGAACGGGGCTCGTACATGTTCTACAATATCACCTGTAAATACCCCACCAGTATGAAAAGTCCTTAATGTTAATTGAGTTCCCGGTTCTCCAATTGATTGGCCTGCAATAATGTCGACTGCTTCTCCTAATTCGATTAAGTTACTATGAGTAGTATTCCGACCATAACATAATTGACAAATACAAGATATACTTTTGCAAGTAAAAGGGGTTTGTATATATATTGGTTGTATTTGTAAATAATAGAATTGATTGGCAAGTTTAATCCCAATATCTTAATTGCGCGCGGTAATACATCTCCCGTTTATATACACATCGTCTGCTAATACACGACCAATTAGTGTTTGTAGAACAAATTTATTTTTTATTGTTTCTCGATCTTGAGTGAGATTTACAAAAAGACCTTGGATAGTACCATAATCTACTTTACGTACAACGAGGTGTTGTACAACTTCAACAAGTCTACGTGTGAGGTATCCAACATCCGCTGTTCGTATAGAAGTATCCACAACTCCTTTACGAGCACCGTAACATGAAATAATATATTCCGTTAAAGAAAGTCCTTCACGGAAATTCCCTTGAATGGGTAGATCCACAATTTTTCCTTGAGGATCTAACATTAATCCTCTCATACCTACTAATTGGTGAACTTGAGATGTACTTCCTCTAGCTCCTGAAAAGGACATCATATGTACTGGATCAAGAGGATCAGTCATTCTAAAATTCGGATTCATTTCTCGTCTCAAATATTCATTGGTAGCATGCCATATCTCAATCAATTGACGTAATTTTTCCACTACATGCACATTTCCATAATCATGATGTCTTTCCGAAGCAAACCCTTGTTGCTGCGCATCTTGGATAAGCCATGCTTTAGATGGTGTTGTTAAAACATCATCAATTCCTAATGAAATAGTTGCATCAGTAGCTTGCTGGAAACCTAAAATCTTTAGTTGATCTAATATATGTGATGTATATGTCATTCCAAATTGATTTACAAATCTTCTAATAAGGTGCTTCATAACAAATTTATCAATCCCTTTAGTAAAAAAGGGCACTTCAAGGGGAAAAGACACTTTGATGAAATTAGGTTGTGCCATAAGAAGAAAATATCCCCAGCAGGATTCAACAATGGGTTTAAGTTGGAAGGCTCCCTTGATCTTTATCTCTGCATGAATGAAAGGATCATAAGATTAATAATGTTAAATTCTGAATCTTGTCGGATATCATAAGTCCACAAGCCTTTTATAGCTTCTTCTATTTCTCGATTAAAACGAATACAACCAACGGTTGTTCGAATGTATTTATTCACTATTTCCCCCACTCTACCTTTTCTTATTCGAAAATGATCATAGATTTCGTAGAAGGTACCTAAATATTCATACTAAACTTCGATAGGAAGTTCTCGCTTTCCTGAATTAATAATAGAGGTATCTATTTCTCTCCCCCATCGGAGCCATAAAGGACTGTCTAAATCAATTTGTTTTTGTTCATAAGCTTTAAGTGCATCATCATAGCTATAAAATGAAGGCGAAACGATCTTCTTTTTTGAGTTATTTGGGTGGTACCTATTTTCATAAATACCCTGGTTTTTTTGAAGAGTTGATCTATAAAGTCCTAGAAGCATATCTTGAGTCGGTACACAAATAGGATCTCCTATAGTCGGAGAGATAAGATTGAGATAAGAAAACATAAGTAAACGAGCTTCTACTTGAGCTTCCATAGATAAAGGTACGTGGACAGCCATCTGATCTCCATCAAAGTCCGCATCAAATCCTACACAAACCAATGGGTGCAACCGAATGACACGTTCTTCTATTAAAATAGGTATAAACGCTTGTATTCCTAATCTGTGTAAGGTGGGTGCTCGATTTAACAATATGGGATGTTTTTGCATAATCTGTTTAAGTACGTTCCATATAATAGGTCCCTTGTCTTGAATTAAAAATTTAGCAGCTCTTAAATTGGGAGCAATCTGTTGTTCAACCAGACCACGAATTAAAAATGTTTGAAAAAGTTCTATTGTGATTTCTCGGGGCAATCCACATTGATACAACGAGAGAAGGGGACCTACGACAATAACAAAACGACCTGAATAATACACCCATTTTCCAAGTAAATTTTCATGAAATCTTCCTTCTTTACCTTGGATGAAATCTAAGAACGATTTATAAGGTCTGTCATGACTATCTTTCACCGGTTGTGTGCCTATACTGTTATCAAGAAGTGCATCTACGACTCATTGATAGAGAATTTGATCTACATTTGATCTCACCTTAATCACCCCATCTATCCTTCTGATAAGAAAGTCAGGTTCACTCCCTGGTTCGAATAGAAGGAGTACGCCATGCTAATGTGCCTTGGATGATCCACATCTCTGGGTCAGGCGTTGATGAGCACATTGAACTATCCATGTGGCTGATAGCCTTCACAGCCCAGGCACAACGACGCAATTATCAGGGGCGCGCTCTACCACTGAGCTAATAGCCCAGTAGGCCTCCCCAGTAGTAGGAGAGGCCTGCCAAAAGCAAGAGAAATCCTCTTGCTCGCTTGCCTTTTTTGAGACTTTCTTTTTTGTTTGTGTGCTTTTTTACTTATTTATTTGAAAACTAAATAGCCTTTTTTGAGACTTTCTTTTTTGTTTGTGTGTTTTTTTGCTTATTGATTTGAAAACTAAATAATAAAAAATAGTTAAACTTAACAATGTTTTTATAAGTATGACATTTTTATTAAGTATGATTTTGACCTCTTGTCCCTTTGAAAAAAGGGATAGGGGGAAATAGAGAAATTATTCAAATAATTCCTCTATTTCATAAAACAAACACGGAAAATAGTAACTCGGAATGATACCAATTAATTCTCTACTTGGCGAGGCTTTTGAGGCCCTAAAAGTAGAGAAACTCGGGAAAATAGGAGCCATCTACTTGGCAGGGCTTTTGAGGCCCTAAAAGTAGAGAAACTTGGGAAAATAGGAGCCTATCCACTTGTCTCGACCTAGGACAATAAGCTGACTTATGAACTTCACTCTTACTTACGTCACTATCTAGTAATGAACTTCACTGCCGATAAATGACAAAAGACTCTGTCTCTTGCAGATGCATCCTTGTGTCACTCGCTCTCTTTCATGAGTGTAACAGTGTATGATCTCAACAAGCATTAGCTCTCCCTGAAAAGGAGGTAATCCAGCCACACCTACCAGTACGACTACCTTATTACGACTTCACTCCAGTCACTAGCCGTGCCTTGGGCATCTCCCTCCTTGCGGTTAAGATAATGACTTTGAGCATGGCACACTTCCCTAGTGTGACGGGTGGTGTGTACAAGGCCCGAGAACAAATTCACCGCCGTATGGCTGACCGGTGATTACTAGCGATTCCTACTTCATGTAGGCGAGTTGCAGCTTGTAATCCGAATTGAGGCCAGGTTTTTTAGGTTAGCTTGCCCTCGCGGGGTCACAACTCTTTGTCCCGGCCATTGTAGCACGTGTGTCGCCTAGGGTTTAAGGGGCATGATGACTTGAAATCATCCTCACCTTCCTTTGGCTTAACACCGAGAGTCTGTTCAGAGTTCCAAACTCTATGGCAACTAAACACAAGGGTTGCGCTCGTTGCGGGACTTAACCCAACACCTTGCGGCACGAACTGACGACAGCCATGCACCACCTGTGTCTGCGTTCCCAAAGGCACTCCTCTTTTTCAAAAGGATTCACAGCATGTCAATCCCTGGTAAGGTTCTTCGCTTTGCATCAAATTAAACCACATGCTCCACCGCTTGTGCGGGCCCCCGTCAATTCCTTTGAGTTTCATTCTTGCGAACGTACTTTCCAGGCGGGATACTTAACGCGTTAGCTACAACACTATATGGGTCGATACGCACAACACTTAGTATCCATCGTTTACGGCTAGGACTACTGGGGTATCTAATCCCATTCGCTCCCCTAGCTTTTGTCTCTGAGTGTCAATGACGACCCAACAGAGTGCTTTCGCCTTTTGGTGTTCTTCCTGATCTCAATGCATTTCACCGCTCCACCGGAAATTCCCTCTGCCTCTACCGTACTCTAGCTTGGTAGTTTCCACCGCCTGTCCAGGGTTGAGCCCTGGGATTTGACAACGGACTTGAAAAGCCACCTACAGACACTTTACGTCCAATAATTCTGGATAACGCTTGCATCCTCTATTTTACCGCGGCTGCTGGCACAGAGTTAGCCGATGCTTATTCCTCAGATACCGTCATTTATTCTTCTCCTAGAAAAGAAGTTTACGACCCGTGAGCCTTCTTCCTTCATGTGGCATTGCTCCGTCAGGCTTTCGCCCATTGCAGAAAATTCCTCACTATTGCCTCCCATAAGAGTCTGGGTCGTGTCTCAGTCCCAGTGTGGCTGATCATCCTCTCAGACCAACTACTGATTGGAGCCTTCAACTAGAAAAATACGAGCTGTAGCTAAACATGTACGTATGTCTTCTAATAAAGCATGTAGAGTAGCTCATCAACTTCGTGGTTGTACCTATATGGAGGCACTTTCAATACTGAATTGGATGCCTCATAGAGCATGTTATCCCATATTAAAAGTACTTCGTTCTGCAGCCGCAAATGCATATCACAATATGAATATAGATAAGGGCTCTTTATTTGTCCTTGTGGCTGAAGTGAATGAAGGTCCTATTTTTCAAAGATTTCGACCTAGAGCTCGGGGACGCGGTTATCCAATACAGAAACCTACTTGTCATATAAGTATTACATTGGAGGATTTAGATGACTCTAACTCAATTATGGTAAAAAAATAGAAACAAAATATCCAAATAGATGGAAGCATAATCCATTTATGTCGCAAATATACTACTACTTGCAAAAAAAGTACTAAAAAAAAAAATGTATGGGAAACAAAAATAAATCCCCTTAGTTTTAGACTTGGTTTTACTTGAAACCATTGTTCCCTTTGGTTTGAAGAAAGGGATTATTCCAAAGATCTACGAGAAGATGAGAGAATATATAATTGCATTGAAAATTATGTACAACATATCAAAGGTTCGATAAATTCTAGTTATGGAGGAATTACACGTATAGAGATTCTCAAATAGAATGACTTGATTTCGGTAAATATATATATTGCATTTGCCAACTTGTTTATAGAAAAACAGGGCCAAGAAAAAAAGGGTAAAGAAAAAGAGGGTAAAGAAAAAAAGGGTAAAGAAAAATAGGGTGAAGAAAAACAGAGTGAAGAAAAATAGAGTGAAGAAAAACAGAGTGAAGAAAAAGATGAAGAAGAAGAAATGAAGCAATTAAGAAAGGAAGTACAAAATATGCTTGATTCTGTAAACAGAGAACTTGTCATTTCTATAGAAAAAGTTGAGAAACCTTATAGAGAACCCAAAATTCTTGCGGAATATATTGCTCTACAACTAAAGGAGAGAGTTGAAATAAGAAAAATAATGAAAAAAGCTATTGAGCTGGCTGAAAAGGCAGATGTAGAAGGTATTAAAATACAAATTAAAGGTCGTCTTAACGGAATTGAGAGAGCTCGTAAAGAATCGGCTATGCAAGGTAGAGTGCCCCTACAGACCCTTCGAGCTAAAATTGATTATTGTTATTATGCGGTTCAAACCGTCTATGGAGTATTGGGGATCAAAATTTGGATCTTTGTTTAAGATGAGCAATATCCTTCTATAATATAAATCTTAAATTCTATAAGATCAAATTAAAAGAATTAAATATCTTGGAGCAGTGCTATGCTTAGTGTGCGACTCGTTGAGATCAAGCTTTTGCCTTCTTTTCTAAAATGATAGAGAACTCAAAATAAAAACAAATTGGTCTCTGGTATATTTGTTTTTATTAATTACTAAGAGCCAATAAGCTAGTTATTTAAATATAGATAGTTCTATCAAATAAACGAAAGACTTTTTTAGATGAAAAGATAAACCTATATCTCTCGTAAATCGAAAAAGAGTCTTTGGTAATGCAAGAAAAGAAAAAGGGGAGGAAGGAGAAAAAGAAAAAATGAAATCTTCTTTCTTACAGTATTGTATGGTTCATAAATAACCCCCAAAGAGCAGTGTGATAAAGCATAAGAATTATCCTGATTATTTATATTCAGTCAGTTTATGAGCGAAAAAAAAAAAAGAGCTTCGGATCAATGGAAACTAAGAAAATTGATTCTTGTAAGAAATATAAATAAGAGCTCCATTGCAGAGGGTAAACCTAAGCAGCCATTTGAAAGCTATGGAAACGATGGAACCTGTGACTGCATAAGATCATATAAAAATCTTAATCATTCATTGGAAAGGATGGCGAAATAAACCAATAAAGAATTAATTTCATTGGAGTCCATAAGTTGACCCCAAATATTGAAAGAGTAAATATTCGCCTGTAAGATACTTATTGAGCAGTACCGATATACAATAAAAGAGGTATTTGTATCCTCATATTATATGTATATGATATGTGTAATGAGTAAATACAGATTTATTCCTATATAACAGAGGATCTCAATATTTCTTATCAAATTTGGCCATCAATATTTCTTATCAAATTTGGCCATAGATTCTTCACAAGGAGCGGATGAGAAGAAACTTTCATATCCGGTTCTGAAATAGAGATGGGATTCAAATAGTATTAGACAACCATCGACTAGAACCCAAAAAGAACAAAATTTCGTCACCAACATAGGGGAAGAATCAAGGGAGTATCTTCTCGGGGAAATCGCATTTGTTTTGGTAGATTTGCTCTTCAGGCATTGGAACCTGTTTGGATCACATCTGGGCAGATAGAAGCAGGACGACGAGCAATTACTTGTTATGCCCGTCGCGGCGCAAAAATATGGATACGTATATTTCCCGACAAACCTATTAGAACGAGACCTGCAGAAATACGTATGGGTTCGGGGAAAGCCAAGGGATCTCCAGAATATTGGGTATCCGTCGTCAAACCAGGTCGAATACTTTATGAAATAAGTGGAGTATCAGAGACTATAGCTAGAGCAGCTTTTCAAATCGTTGCATATAAAATGCCTATACATACTAAATTTATTACTAGTTCGCGTAAATAATGCCGAACCAAAGAGATATTTCTGGTAGAAAAAGATTATTTAATTGATAAGAAATACTTTTTTTCTACCGAGGTAACAATTCTTTTGGAGGAAAAATGATTCAGTCCCAAACTTACTTGAATGTAGTAGACAACAGTGGAGCCCGAAAATTAATGTGTATTCGAGTGCTAGGAGCAGGTAATCGTAACACCGCTAATATCGGCGATATTATCATCGCTATAATTAAAGAAGCAGTGCCTAATATGCCTCTGCAAGAATAAGAAGTAGTTAGAGCCGTAGTTATACGTACGTGTAAAGAACTTAAACGTAGTGATGGAATGATAATACGATATGATGACAATGCAGCAGTTGTCATTGATCAGAAAGGAAATCCAAGAGGAACTCGAGTTTTTGGTTCAGTTACTGAGGAATTAAGAGAATTGAATTTCACCAAAATAATCTCATTGGCTCCTGAAGTATTATAATTATACACTATGTAAAAGTAATGTTAGGCATATTCCTAAAAAAAGAGAAACATGTCTTTATATTGAGCTTGTAAATTCCTAAGAATTAGTTTTTCATGGGTAACGATACTATTGCTTATCTAATGACTTATATAAGAAATGCTGACATGGTAAAAAAAAATAGTTCGAGTGGCAGCTACTACTATTACCGAGAACATCACAAGGATTCTTCTACGAGAAGGTTTTATAGAAGATGTTAGGGAACATCGAGAAGGTAAAAAATCTTTTTTTGTTTTAACTTCAAAATCTAGGGGAAGGACACAAAAGAGATATATAACCGCTTCAAAGTGCATTAGCAAACCTGGTTTGAGAATCTATTCTAATGCTCGAGAGATTCCTAAAGTTTTAGGTGGAATCGGGATTGCAATCCTTTCTACTTCGCAAGGAATAATGACTGATCGAGAAGCTTGACAAAAAAAATTAGGAGGGGAATTATTATGTATTTTATGGTAACTCCAAAACAAAAAGTAAATAGCTGAAGAGCCTTGTATTTTTGCCTCCAATATTGGAATGCCGTTAAAATAATATTGATAAAAGAGGTTCGTCATGATATTCACTGAATACTGAATATTATTAATATATTTTATAGAGAGATTGAAGATGAAGGGCATACTTTAAATTCCTTATGTCCTTATTCTTCTGTACATCCTAGGTTTTTTTATTCCATCATTTGGCTTATGTTCCTTTTTCATGTAGCATTTAGAATGAATGACTTTATCAAATTACGTTAATGCTTTCGCATCTTCCGGATAACGTAGGAGGCATTTGAAAATATAAATTTTATTTATTATAAAAAAAAATATTTTCACTGTTCAGCTTCGAATCTGCCTTTGACCATCAAATCAAATGTGAGTTGTTTTTCTCTTGATAACAAGGGTTCCTTTACCTTATTTGTTTTTTCTTTAGACAATTAAGTCTTCTCCATATTATCATATCTCTGGAGTCAATAATTCCAGAAACTATTGAACTCAATCACCCGCTGCTCTTTATCCTCAGTTTCCCTTTGGGGTTGATCCCATCAAAGTATCCTAGTTGGATCAGTGATAGATTTTAAGGTTTTGTTGTAAACCCAATCGGGTATTTCCAATTACGTAAATTAATAATTCAAACCGCACTCAAAGGTAGGGCATTTCCCATTGATATGGGAGCTCTTGGACCGGAAATAATAGTATCTCCAATCACAATCCCTCTCGGATGCAAAATATATGTCTTTTCACCATCTCTGTAGTGCACAAGACATATATATGCACTTCTATTAGGGTCGCTTTCTATTGTTACAATTTTTCCCAATATGTTTTTCTCACTATTTTGAAAATCAATTTGACGATATAGACGCTTGTGACCTCCTCCTCTATGTTGTATGGTAATAATTCCACTGTTATTACGACCTTTGCCACAACGATGATGGTCGTAAGTCAATTTCTTTTGTGGATGAGATTGAACTTTTTTGATCAAAACTTGATAGAGATTTCTCACGTGTGCCTGAAGTAAAAGTCCTGTACGAACGGGTGGTCATGTTATTATTTATTGAAATTAAATAAGTTTCATTTTGAAGGAAAAATTGGAATAGAATAACCTGGTTTTAGTGTAATAATCATACGTTTATAATGCATTCTATGTTTCATTCTATGTTTTCTATTTCCTCTTTTTTCTTTCTTTTGCGGAGGTCGATAACTATTGACTCTTACTACTTTAACATTGAAGAAAAGTTCAATCCAATTTTTGATCTTTGTTTTATTCGATCCCGAATCGACATTTATAATATATTGATTTTTTTCAAATAGACTAACACTTTTTTCTGTAAGTACTAAATCTAGATATTGAACTTCATACATAAATATTTCTCCTTTACTATCATTTACAAATAAAATACAAATGTCTATATCCACCTTTATTATAGTTCAATAAATAGAATTAAACTATATTTATATATGATACAATAGGATTACATAGGAAATCATGTTTTTAACATATTCTGATTTGGGTAACCGTCTTCTATTGAATTGAAAAAGAAAAAATGTTTGATCATACATCTATTAGATCAATTAATGCCAATTGTCTGATAATAAAAATGTATTGATATGTCTTATATCTATAAGATATAAATCGATATGAATAATATAGATATATTCTATCCTTTTGATCCACTTTCTCTTCCACTATTGGACTATATAACAATATGTGATTATAATATTATATTGTGAAATATTTTCTCCATGAAATAGAATTAGCTTCTTGGATGCCTTGATGGTGAAATGGTAGACACGTGACACTCAAAATGTCGTGCTAAACAATGTGGAGGTTCGAGTCCTCTTCAAGGTATAGATATTGTAATGTTTATTGAATGAGCAATTGAAATAATATCAATTCGATTTGTTGATATTATTTCAATTAGATTGAATTTTTTGATACAAAATCAATAGGCTAAAATACCTGAATATTGTTTTCAAGGTCTTGCAAAATCCGGACCGATCGAATTTGAACAAATAATAGCAATCTATAGGAGCAAGTGAAAGATTTTTTCTTCGAAATAAAAAGTGTAAGAGGAAAGTATACTATACTAGTATAACCCAAATAAAATAAATAAAGAGTTAAATAAAGAGTAAACATAGTAGAGAATATCTGATCAAGTTCAAGAGAACTGACTTGGCTCATATTTCTTACTATGCTTACTCTTACATAATCGTAATATCAATTTATTTTTCAATTAAAGATCTAGTCTTTTTTATTCTTATTCAATCCTTCCACTAATAAGCAATCAATTGTATTTGGAGAAAGCCATTTTGTTTTTAACAATGTATCGATCATTTGTTTAAATAACATTCTATTAGAGAAGAATAAATTTGATAAATATTCATAACTTTCGGATAGAGTTTTATAAATAAGAGATTCATTAGATAATAAATCTCTATTTTCCCTTTCTCCCTTGAGCAAACGTTGTTTGAACTTATCATCCCATGTTTTTTCATGGAACCAACGTTCACTTATCACTGATTGGGAATATGGTAATACATGTCTCAATCAGATACCAATTTCTTGAAAGAGTTTGAAAGTTTCAAAATCTTCTTTTTCTTCCATTTGAATGTTAAAAGGCAAATCATCATCATTAGTCTTAATTTTCATTTCTAAGGCCATTTTTCTCACCTTTTTCCGCTTTAGAATAGCCTTTAACATTTTTTTAATACTATATTTTAGCTCTCTTGTTGAAGAATAAGTAAGATAAATACTCTTCACGAGTTCTTTAGGAACAAAAAGTTCTCTTCGTTCAAAAGCAGAGTGCTTATTTAAAAAGCGAATACTCACGGGATCCCAAAGAAATCGACAAGCTAGATAGATTACTGGTGTATTTAAAGGTTTATACTCCGTTGCATACTCTTCTGTATCAAATTGGTATATTCCCATCCTTTGAAACTTATTGTATAAGAATTTTGCTTCCCAGAAAGCAGCTGTCTTTCTTTCTACAATATCATCCTTCGCGGCATAAAGAGGCTGGAGGTCGGGGCCAGACATCAGAAATTTCTTCCAATACAAACTAGAAAGATGGGTCGGTCTTTCTTGAAACCTTCCAAACAGATGAAGATAATCTAATAAAGTATTTTCTATTGTTATATCTTTAATATGCTCGAATCGATTGCTGCGAATAAAACTAAAACGCCAGGTCCTAGAATCACAAACTATAGGAGTTTCCTCTTCTATGTAGGAGTTTCTTAATTCTTTAGATAAAACGATTTGATCTAGTATAGAAGATAATCCTTTTTGCATCGTATCTCTTTTGAACTGAGGAGCAATTGTGATGTAATTAGAATTACCCCGATATATTGCCAACGATGGAAACTCTTCCAAAAGACCCTGTAAAAGACTCGAAGCTAGAATGAAATCATTTGCAATGAAAGGATCAAAAGGACTCCAATTCTCTTTATTTGATTCCGAGAGAAACCAACAATCTTGAGCTACTGATCCGGCTAAGCAACCCAAAATATGATAGAATATGGTGAACTCTTTCGCAGCTGTTCCGGCAATTGAAGGTTCTAAATACCATTGATGCAAATAGTTTGCCCTTCGACCCTGGAAATCTAGAGTAAGTCTTAGGGAATTTTTTAAATACGTAAGTTTATTTTGTATAATAGCTTTTCCTATCTTATAGGGAAGTCCTTTGAAAAATTCACTGAATTTCAGATTATAATTGCAAGGACCCCAACTTGATCTATACAAAGCTACTCCAATTATATCATTGTCTATAGCTGAAGTATTTTGGCTCATGCTAATTAGCAATATTTCATCAACAAGTTTTGCTAGATCTAGTGTAGTAAAGCCTTTGGTAGTTAATCCAAATTCATCAAAGTAGTTCCACTCTTTTTTCAAGTAGAGCCTTTTGTTACGTAAAGGCAAAGGAAATTCCTTTTCTCGATGTGGGGCAGGCAAGTTTTTAGTGTTGATAAATGTATTGAATCTTCGCTTACTACGAGGAGGAGTTATTAGAAGTGGATCAATTTTTTTTGGAAGATGAGTTGAAGCAATAACAACAATATTTTGTTTGATGGTGGTTTCCTTTTCACCATCAATCGCATTATATGCATCCCCAAGGAGTTCTAGCAATAATGCAATAAGGAAGAAGTAATCATTCAATTCATGAATGCTTGGAATCCATATGATGCAAGGAGACATCAATTTTGCCAATTTGAGTGCAAACACGAATTGGATAACTCTTCTCGCAAAATACTTTGGAGGGTTAGCATCCTCTCCTCAGGTATACAAAAACTTATGAGGTTTTTTATCATAATGCGGTTTCTCATATATGTCTTTTGGCCTGCTTGACCAGCCAAGAGACCGAAGGATATTTTCATGCTCAAGGTATGATTTTTGAGTTGAAGATGTATACTCGGATTCATAGCGAGGCAGAAGTTTCCGCTGCCTCAAAAAACTTTTAGGAGATATTCTTATTAAAGGTAAATAAGAATTTGCTGCTAAACTTGTAGCCAAATACGATCGTCCAGTTTCCTTAGGCCCTATCAATAAAATTCGATTCGAAAGGGATGGTATTGGGTAGAGTGGGTAAAATCTCACTTGGTCAGATAAAGATGAGTCAATTGGCAGGGAAGTCATCTTTTGATACAAAGCAGCGAAGATCGACATTTCTGCTAAAAATAATGAATTTAATTCGAAATTCATTACACCTATTCTATGAGTTAGACCTCGTTGAATAAATTTAGCTAAATATCAAAAGTAAACAAGTCCCGACTATTTTCTTTGTTCAAAATATTCATGAAAGAAACCAATAGGGGGAGTTAACTTTGATTCAAATTGAGATATTTGTTCTTGTACTAATAATAATCTATTTTCTCTCAAAAGGAAATCATCCAGGTCACATTCGTACAAAATTGTTTTTACTGTTTTTATAATTGAGGAAAAGGAGGAAAAGTTACCATACTTTCTCTCTCTAAAAAACCGCTTTTTTGAAGGTAAACACTATTTAATATTTTTGACATACCAAATTTTAAATAGTAGAGATAATCCGACATCATCAGGATCCAAGTCCATCTCGATATAGTCGATAAATGTAAGCCAAGAACCATACCAATTTAAATTAGTAACATTTCTAAGCCTTCTAAAAGATCTAATAATTCTTCCTAGTTTCTCAAAGTAGTAGGAGTCATACTGCAAATCTTTGATGAGCTCCACGTTCCTATAAAAAAGAATCAACTGTAAGGGAATTATGCAGGACATACAAAAGAAAAATCCAATGAAGATACAAAGAAAAATATCATACTCCCGAACATTTAATATATATTTCCATGTATCAAAGGATATTGACGTATCCTTTCCCTTAACTACTGTTTCATTTATTGATTTCAATAAAGTGGGAACATCCCAATGCCAACGGGATAACAAAAGATTCAATTTCGGGATAATTTTCTCTCTAAATTCCCACTTTAGAAGTGCCCAAAATTGATGAGAAAGTGCCGACAAAATAGTCAAATTTTGATTCCAATTTTGACTAATATTGTGCGAGATTGATACCAATTGATCACTACTATTTATTGGTATTTCCGGAAAAGTAGCTAAAAACATAATTTTAGCATATTTCCACCCTGTGGAAGTCAAAAACCATAACCATGACCTATATGTTTGAAACAAACCCCATTTCTCAAAAAGAATATTGATTTGAAGGGTCTTAAAAGAAACTAAAAACTTGAGTTCTGAAACTAAAAACTTGAGTTCTTCTTTATTCAAAAGGTCACCTGTGGCTTTATCTTCCATTATGTCTTTTAAACTTTCTGTTGAACTAGAATTTTCTTTTTCTCCCAATTTATTCATTCGCAAAGATATTTCGGATAGTAGATCATCTTGATAAGATTGAGTTTGAATAAGATCTATGTTTGAACTAAAACTGTTTTTAGAATACTGGTTAGAGGTCTTTTCTTCTGAATCTGAATTACTTAAAAAAGGATAGCAAGAGTTTTTGTCAAAATTGACAATTTTTGGGCTTATTAAAGGAGTTTTATAAATATCTTCAATCGAAAAAATTTCTATATTACTATGAATCAATGAATTCAATTTATGAAGTAAATTAGACGATTGATGAGAATCATGGATTAACGCTTGGTCACGTAAATATTTATCCAATAATATATTGACTTGTGACTTTATGAGTGAGATAGTTTCTTTCTCTGAGTACACAACTCTTATTTCAGCAATATATAAAGAAAGCGGATTGTTATGAATGGGAACTAAATTGGGAACTAAATTTAATAATTGTCCATATGTTATATTCTTTTTTTTGATATGAATCCTTTCTATGTAAGAAGCTAATCTTTTTTTATAATTTAAACGAGGATGGTGTAAATAATCTAAAAATTCAAATGTATTTGCTTTGCAAAAAGAAGCTCTCAATGAATTTTGATTAGATAGCTTTAAGGGATTTAACCAATTGTCTCGATCATTGAATATTGCCGAAAGACCTGCGTTATTAGATAATTCCATGTAACTTTTTCCATTATCGAATACGTCAATAATGGATTCAATTATAGGTTTCTCATTCAAACCTAATGGTGCTATTGTTTGTTCATCGATCGAGGATTCAAGATTAGGAATTGATTTAGATTCTCTTTCATTTTCAAGTGGATTGATAATCTCCCAGATAATCTTATAAATTTTATTCTCAAAAAATTTATTGGGATTTCCAAACCAACCCCAATGTTGAGTAGTCCATAATTCAATTGGATTGAACACTCTATTTTTGAAATTGTTTTGTTTGGAAATGGACAAAAGATCTTCTAATCTTTTTTGAAAGTATTCGATCTGAATGGATAATACAAAAGTGTTATTCTTTTTATTGTCAAAAATTCAAAGAATAGAGCGATTCAACCTTTGTTTCTGACATATTCTCCAGCTTGATGAATGCTGGGTAATTGCATCTTGTGTTACATTATTCAATTTTATCCAATTTGTTTGAATTGGATCTTTTAAATTGCGACTCAATGTTTTGATTAAATAGATTCTATCTAATAGAATTCGTAATTCAAAATTGAATTCCAAATAATATTTTTTGACTATTTTTTGGAATTCAAAATAGTGGAATTCCAAATAGTATTTATTGACTATTTTTTGGAATTCCAAGTAGTATTTATTGACTATTTTTTGGAATTCCAAGTAGTGGAATTCCAAATTGAATTCCAAATAGTATTTATTGACTATTTTTTGGAATTCCAAACCAAATAGTATTCATGGAGTAGTTTTGCCAATTCAAAAGAATATCTATTTTTTGTTTCAATTAATTGAATATAGAATATTTTAAAGACTTTTTTCCGTTCCAAATAATACTTCTGGAACCATTTTTGAAAAGCATACTTATCCAATGCAGTTTCGGATTCTAAATCCACATTTAGGATAATTTCATCATAGACAATTTCATCAGAGTAACCCTGTCCAGGCTTAGTTATTGATAGAGTAAATTGATCGGTTATTTTAAGAAGAAAGTTTTTCAATCGAAAATCATCGTTTAATGTTAATTGTTCTTTATTTTGATCATAGGATGAAGAAGATCTTGAAGATAAATTTTGATTAATAAATCAAATACAATTTAATTGATTTATATCTTTTCTAATGTTCCATTTGAGATCTGATAAAATATCATAGTTTACAGAAGGATTCTTAAGAAATGTTTTCACCTTCCATAGATCAACTATTCTCTTTTTTTCTAATCCCCTGAAATATTGAAAAACATCTTGTCGCCCTTTCAACAATTTGAATTTTTCACTAGGTTTCTTGGTATAATTAATACTTATACATGATTCATCTATTGACAAATCATCAAAGAATCCTTTAAAAAATTCCGACTTTGAGAAGGAAGAAGATTCTCTTGTTCAATTTGATTCTTTTTGTTCAATTTCTTGTTCCATTATCAATTCTTGATTTTCCCATATTTCGTCCCATTTATCCATTTTTCTTTTTATATTTTTTATTTCTTCTTTATAACCTTCGATTTCTTTAACTCTTTCTTTCCTCTCTGCAATTATGTATGCTTCTAATTTTAATTCTGATTCTGATTTTGAAGAGAAATCTAATTCTTTTGTTTAAACTAAATTCTTTTCTAGTTGTTCAATTTTTCTTTCTATTGCCTCAATATCAATACTTGAGTTTTTAATAAGTACCGATTTCCTCCATTCATTAAGCTTTTCATGTTCCCAATATTCCTTTTGAATCGAATTAAAAGATGAATTAATCTCCCATTCAATGTTATTCAATTCCTTCTTCGAAGGACTTTCCCAACTTATTGTTCCTTGGTTCTCTAAGATTCTATCATTTTCTTTTGAATGGAGGAAATGAAGTTGATATCTCCTTTTGTCTTTTGGTAAAGACATAAATAGGTGCGGAAAGTAGCTAACACAGGCACTGTGGAAAGATATATTTTTATATCTTGCATTGTTCGTAAGTTCTCCTTCTCAATCGTGATGAATATATTATATGGTCAACTACAACTGTAGTTTATGAGTCCCTTAAGAAACTGCAAACAGATATTTCTACAAGCTTTTTTTATGGAACAGAACATGTGATATTAATCAAGTACTGTCAATAAATAGACATCTTAGAGATGATATCTTCCATGTATATGGTCTATTCATGAAAACAAATGGGAATCAAAGTGGATAAATGTGGAAAGCAAAATAAATTTTATTGTAATATAAAATATCGAATAAAAATACTCACGATTAAAAGGGATGTAGCACAGCTTGGTAGCGCGTTTGTTTTGGGTACAAAATGTCGTAAGTTCAAATCCTGTCATCCCTACCTAGTACTCTTCCTCCTATAAAAGAAAAGAAAAAGAGCTCTTAGTTCAGTTTGGTAGAACGTAGGTCTCCAAAACCTGATGTCATAGGTTCAAATCCTACAGAGCGTGATCCTTCTTTTTTGCTCTTAGTTCAGCTTGGTAGAACACAGGTCTCCAAAACCTGATGTCATAGGTTCAAATCCTATAGAGCGAGATCCTTCTTTTTTTATTTTATCCGATCTTCTTGTCACTTAAACTAAAAAAGCTAATGGGATCTGACCCCTCAGAATCAGTAGGAGGCCCGTTCATACCATAATATGGTCCTAAATCAAATATCCAATTGATCACCGCGTCGGTACTATAAATATGTAGTTACAAATAATCTAGCCAAAGTTATAGGAATTAGACCTAACACAATTCCGGATAACAAAACTTCAATCATATTTTTATTTATTAAAAAATAATAGGTAAGGATTCATAGCTAATCTACATAGTACCTCAAATTGAATCGGAATCTCATTTCCTATTTAGGGTTTTATTTTATTTCAAATAAGTCGTATACTGCTTAACCCAATGAATAGGACTGAGGTGAAAATTAGCAAAGCTAATAAAAAACCAAAATAACTAATTATAGTAAGCATGGAAGGAATCAATAAAAAAAAAACAATGATTGATACATATTTTTGTCAGGCAATTACCTCAATTTTGATCTAGGAACATAAAGAAAAAATCATCTAAATAAATAGATACCAATTTAGAATTGAATATCTAACAGGGAATAGACGATAAAAAGATATTTTTTTTAGAAAATAAAAAAAGTGAAAATTCAATCCCCCCAATTTCACAAATTATCATACGTAATAGACTATTACTAAGTATGAGATGAATGAATTTCACAATGATTCTGATTAGATAACTTTACATTATCTCTACCGGTCTTTAGAACGAAAAAAACTTTTGCTACAGCCAAGCATAGTAAAAAAGAACTGTACGCTATATAATAAATGGATTCACTTTTTCCATATGCCTTTTTCATTTTAAGGAAAAGAATTTAAGTCAACCCTGCTATCCTTTCTTTCTTGTAAAACAAAATAGGAATAGTCACTATGTTACTATTTCATCAAGATAATATTCCACTATTCATCGATTCCTTTTTATTCATAAGAGGAATAACATTTCGGTCGTTCACATTCAAAGTGCTATAGAAGTCATTAAGTTCATGGCATAACTTATATTCGCTATACTATTGTAAATACATGATATAAATAATATTAAAACAAAATAGAGAAAGAAACGGTATAATATTTTGGATAAGTTGCATTTATAATGAATGATACTCCTTGATCTTCTTCTTAAAACGACATGAATGTATTCTAACGATAAAGTAACCTGTGGAAGCGAGAGCCATTACAATTATTTGCTCAAATGAAATGAACTTCCCTATGATCCGTATATCTAATTGTTGCAATAGAGAGACAGGATTCCTTGCGGAAGCTATTATGAAATTGAAATATGCAAAATTCTTTCATTTCTGTTCAGTGAAAAGAAAGCAAAAAAAAGAAAATGAATTAAGTTGATCAAACAGAGCTGGAGTAACTGGCAGTAGCAGAATCGTTCTATCCTACTCCCTTTTCATATTAAGCAAAATTATATTGCTATGTTAGAAGAAGGCTAGCTATACTTAGTATACTTCAAATATACCCTTGGTATCATATTGACAATCAAACAAGGATTGTAGAAGATATCAGTAGTTTTCCATTTCCTGATCTCTTTCTTTCATGGGATCAATTTACCCTTGATTTTACAATAATATAGGGAGCTTAGCATGTCTGGGAATACGGGAGAACACTCTTTTGCTGACATTATTACTAGTATTCGATACTGGGTTATCCATAGCATTACTATACCTTCTCTATTCATTGCAGGTTGGTTATTTGTTAGTACGGGTTTAGCTTATGATGTATTCGAGAGCCCTCGGCCAAATGAGTATTTCACAGAAAGCCGACAAGAGGTTCCATTAGTAACTGGTCGTTTCGATTCATTAGAGCAAATCGATGAATTTACTAGATCTAGATCTTTTTAGGAGGTATTAATGACTATAGATAGACCCTATCCGATTTTTATAGTTAGATGGTTGTCCGTTCACGGGCTAGCTGTATCTACGGTTTTTTTCTTGGGATCAATATCAACAATGTAGTTCATACAACGATAAACTTTATATAAACTAAATCATGGAGCTATTTATGACACAATCAAACCCGAATGAACAAAATGTTGAATTGAATCGTACCAGCCTCTATTGGGGGTTGTTACTTATTTTTGTACTTGCTGTTCTATTCTCTAATTACTTTTTCAATAAGGAACAGTGAGAAGACTTTCTTTTCTTATTTGCGGAAATCCAATACTTCAATGTATTATTATATTGAGCATGACTATTTAAAATGTGCAAGGAGGTAATGCAAATGGCCGCCGGAAGGATCCCTCTTTGTTTGATAGGTACTTTTAATGGTATTATCGTTATTGGTTTAATAGGTATTTTTTTTTACAGGTCTTACTCCGGATTAGGATCTTCCCTGTAAGATCTCGTGATGCAGAGTTTATAAGAGAGCTTATCAGGAAATCTTATGAAACCAAAAATCAAAAACGTAAAAAATGAATAAATAAAGATAAGATCTTATCCTTCTTTGAACACAAAGGAAGGTAAGGTCTTATCTTTACTAAGGAGAAATGGATTTTTTTTAAAACTTTTTCAAGGAGTAGGATAAGTGATAAAATAAGCGAAAATAATAAGCCAAGGTTATTGAATTCTCTCCTTACTTCTATTTATTTGTTTTGAATATGATAAATCAAGGTGAGAAAAGATAACATTTATATAAAATGTTAATGTCGCGTAGAACTAGGAAACTAACTGTTTAGCAAGTTTGTTTCAGAATCACTCATTATTAAAGATGCACAAATAAAGGGCTCTGAAGAAGTATCACTTTATTGTTGCAATTTTTATTTATATAATCTAAAAATTCATTTCGACCAATTGAACTTTCTCAAATTGTTTCTTCTTAAGAACTAGAAATATCTGTGCTAAAATGACAGATGCTAAGAATAATAAAAGACCTTGAACACGTAAAGGATCTTGAAGTACTATTTCTGCATTTTCCTGACCAAATCCACCTACATTAGGGTTATTCGTTAACAACTGATCTGCCTTGATGAATTCACCTTCTGAAACAAGAAGTTCTAGTCCCGGAGGTACAAAGTCAACCACTTGTCGACCGTCTGATGGATTATGAATAGTTATTTGATATCCACCCTTTTCTTTACGTGCAATTTTACTTACTTTACCCGTTGCTGAAGTGTTGTAGACTGTATTGTTGCTTTTGCTACCATCGGGATAAATTTGTCCTCTTCCTCTATTAACACCCACATATATGGGATATTTTAGGAAGTGAGCTACTTTATTAGTAGCGGGATTTGGTGAAAGGATGGGAAACACAATTTCACTATATTTTTGACCAGGAACAGGACCTATTATTATAATATTTTTTTGATTGGGACGATAGTTCTAAAAATAAAGATCACCTATTTTTTCCTTAATCTCAGGATAAATACGATCCGGAGGAGCTAATTCAAAACCTTCGGGTAAAATAAGAACAACTCCTACATTTAAAGTTCCTTTCTTACCATTAGAAAGAACTTGTTTTATTTGCTTATCATAGGGTATTTTAACAACTGCTTCAAAAACGGTATCAGGAAGCACAGACTGTGGAACTTCAATCTCCACAGGTTTTTTAGCCAAATGACAATTGGCACATACAATACGTCCAGTTGCTTCTCGAGGATTTTCATAACCTTGCTGTGCGAAAATGGGATATGCATTTGCAATAGATGCCCGAGTCATTACATCGATCATTATTAAGACGGATATTGATTGAGTTATCCACTTTTTTACCCAGTCATCATAAGTTTTTCTATTTTGCATGGTTCAATTTTTTGTTACAATTCTTTTATTTAAAATAAATAGTAGTAGGTAACTATCATAGTTACCTGCCTGCAATTCTGCTACTATATTAAACCTAAAGCTAAAAAATAAGAAGTATCGCCCTAAAAAAAGTAAAAAAGGTGGGGACCATTTGTTATTCACTCATTGAGTGATAAGTTACTACAAGTGAAGGAGATATACAATTCAAATGACATAAGATCCAATATTTGAAAATTGTGTCTAAGATGACTGGAAAAGTTGAAACAAGAACAGATATTATTCGTTCATTATGGGAAAATCCATAATTTTTGAAGATTAAATTGATGATCAGTTCCCAACCATGGGGCGAATGAAACCCAATACATAGATCGCTTGCTAAAAGAATAGAAAAAGCTTTCATTGTATCGCTTAAGCTGTAGAAGACTTCTTGGATCCAAGAATTGAGAATGCCAAGTCTCTTCTTACCCAAAATGAGACAAAAAATTAGAACAACAAAACTTATTATATTTCCTAATAAATGTGAGATAACTTGGATACAATCTTGATTATATATTTTGACCAATTGGATCATTTTTTTCTGCATCTCTACACGAATATCTTGTGAATGCGGTTCCGAATAATCTTCCATCATTATTTCTAACAAGAATAGTTCTTTTATTTTCTCAAATTTGTCTACAACGCTTTCTTCTTGTAAATAATCAATTTTTTTTTTCGATTGACTAGTATTCCACCAATTTGTAACCCAAGATTCCAAACCGTTTTGTAATGAAATTGAAATTGCTCAAGGCAATACTATTAAACATGTAAGATATTGTAGAGAAGCTAATGTTTTATATTTGGTGACTTTCAATTCATGAATTGTTAACGAATTCGATTGGCCCGTTAGCTCTGTCCAAAATTTGAACAAAGTACGAATTATAGAATGAGGTATGAGATTCATAGAATGATCTTATGCGTAATTCTTTGAAATATCTTTCAGATGAGGGATAGTTTATTCGGAAGGAGAAGTGGAGTAAAAAAGGAAGGATCAATCCTTAAAATCACTTTGATCTGGACTCATTTTCTATTTATTATTTTCTTTTTTAACTCTTGACCCGAAGAATCGCTTCAATTCGAGTGGCAAATAAATTGAAGTTTAAGTCTAATAATACCAAATTTGTACTCTTTGGTACATATAGCAAATCAAATAATTTCGGGCACATATGTAAAAAAGTGTAAAAAACTAGAGGCATTTACTTCATTGTATTCTTTTGAGATGTTATATCCGTATTTATTAGACCTTTTGTCCCTATCTAATAGATAAAGAGTGATATCGAGTGTTTGCGAACTGCCGAAGAATACCGGTATGCTTCTATAAGTAACATTTCATGTTGGTGTAAATAAACTGACTATACTTCCCCTCCAGACAAATGTTATGTCAAACTTTTTTTGGTATCTACTAATACGAGATCTATCGATTTGTATATTATAAAAGAGGACTTTCCCCCCATTTCAAAATCCTTCAATGGATACACGCAAAAAATGGGCTAATTCAGCAGCTTTCTGTTCCATTTCACGTAGGGTCAAATTTTCTTCAGTACGAGTTAAGGGGATGTCTTGTTGGCCCTTTATTTCCATATAAAGAACACGACGAGGAAAAATACCTTCTTGAACTTCTGTCTTGATCGCCTAAATATCCTTAATAAGAAATTGGAGGAAAATACGACGATTTCTTTCGGGAAATCCCCAATGAAAAAGGCATACAATTTCTTCTTTTTCATCAAACTTATTATAGCCACTACCCACATTGCACAAAATAGTGCACCACAAATAAGAGCTAATAAACAGTCCTGCAATCCCATAAAAACACATCACAATTCCTTGTGGAACAAAAAGTATTTGCTGAGATGGCAATAAGGGTATCAGGTTCCTACCGAGCTAACTTGAAATTCTGACCACAAAAAATCCTAGTGAACCCAAAAAGAGGAGACAAGCAAAAAACAAATTGCTTATTTTTTGAGACCCTGTTATGGGTTCTATCCAGAGCCATTTGGATCAACGATTCATAACAAATTACGTCCTATTTAATTCGAGGGATTGAACAAATTTTCACTCCCACCCCGAAGTCATTCTCATAAATTGGCTATATTAATAAACTAGCCATATACATATAAGCATTTTTTTAATAGTATATATCTATAACAATTTTATTATTCTTCTTTTCTCATGTTCTTTTTTTGTCTGTGCTTTTTTTTAACATGGAAATTTTGTCCTTAAATTATTGATTATCAAAATGATACTTCATTGTATCAGTCAAATGAAAATATCAATCTCTATATTGAAATGTCTATATACACATATTTTGAAGTATAAGTAAGAAAGATTTATTCTTTCACACACGGGTCTGTATACTATGTATTGTACATATTATACCATATACATTTACATTCTATCCATAGATTGTTATTTATCATATATGAATAGATCTAAATAAAGAGAAATATCTATTTAGATCTATTTAGTAAGGTTTTATCTTATATTAGACAAAAGAAATATATATAGGTATATATATATTGATCAGATTCATAGAATTTCGTCATTTTGAATATAGAAATAAAGAAAAACCATTGTAATTGCTGGAAAAAACAAGCCCACCAAAGGCACGAAAAGAGAGGGTAAGTTGTTCATTATTATATCAAAAGTATATTAAATAGTCTTTTTTTCTATTACAAAGATAGATTATAAGATCAAATGAGTGATAGGACCAAATAAGCGGGCGTGCCTTTCTTCGTAAAATACCTAATTCATTAGGTCTTTTGTAAAGTAATTTATTACTTTACTTTGTTTGATACAAAACAAATGGGACCAATTTCCACATTGTATATTGGTACATATAAATGATAAAATATATCCGCTTCTCAATTCTATTTTTTGAAACTGTTCTATTAATAGATGTTCATCTTTGAGACAAAGGTCTAACTCCATAGCATAATCTTCTCTAATGCGAGAAAGTTACACAGTGTCTAGTTTTTCTGATAAAGGGGTATTTTCATGAGTTTGCCTTGGTATCGTGTCCATACCGTTGTGTTGAATGATCCTGGCTAGTTAATCGCTGTGCATATAATGCATACAACTCTAGTTTTTGGATGGGTCGATTCAATGGCTCTTTACGAATTAGCAGTTTTTGATCCATCCGATCCTATTCTTGATCCAATGTGGAGACAAGGTATGTTCGTTATACCTTTTATGACTCATTTAGGAATAAAGGATTCATGGGGTGGATGGAGTATAACCAGAGAAACTATATCTAATCCAGGTATTTGGAGTTATGAAGGTGTGGCCAGGGCACATATTGTGTTTTCTGGCTTGTGCTTTTTAGCAGCTATCTGGCATTGGGTATATTGGGATCTAGACGTATTCTATGATTCCCGTACAAGAAAACCTTCTTTAGATTTGCCTAAGATTTTTGGAATTCATTTATTCCTCTCAAGAGCAGCTTGTTTCGGATTCAGAGCATTTCATGTAACGGGTTTGTATTGCCCTAGAATATGGGTGTCTGATCCTTATGGACTAATTGGAAAAATACAACCTGTAAATCCGGCATGGGGAGCTGAAGGTTTTGATCCTTTTGTTCCGGGAGGAATAGCTTCTCATCATATTGCAGCAGGTATATTGGGTATATTAGTAGGTCTATTCCATTTCAGTGTTCGTCCTCCCCAACATTTATACAAAGGATTATGTATGGGGAATATTGAAACTATCCTCTCCAGCAGTATTGTTGCTGTGTTTTTTGCAGCTTTCATTGTGGCCGGAACAATGTGGTATGGTTCCACAACCACTCTGATCGAATTATTTGGTCCTACTCGTTACCAGTGGGATCAAGGATACTTCCAACAAGAAATAGATCAACGGGTTCGTGTCGGTCTGGCTGAAAATCTAAGTCTATCAGAAGCTTGGTCAAAAATTCTTGAAAAACTTGCTTTTTATGATTACATTGGGAATAATCCAGCTAAAGGGGGATTATTCAGGGCGGGTGCAATGGACAATGGAGATGAAATTGCTGTTGGTTGGTTAGGACACCCTATTTTCAAAGATAAAAAGGGACATGAGATTTTTGTATGTCCTATGCCTACCTTTTTCGAAACATTTCCAGTCGTTCTAGTAGATGAAGAAGGAATTGTGAAAGCCGATGTTCCTTTTAGGAGAGCAGAATCCAAATATAGTGTGGAACAAGTAGGTGTAACTGTTGAGTTCTATGGTGGTGAACTTGATGGAGTTAGTTTTGGTGATCCTGAAAATCTCATCCGTCTAACCAAAAGATCCTTTCTTCTTCGAAGTTTTTGAAGTTTTTGCTTGTTAAATTGTGAATATATTTCTATATTACCAACTGCATTCTCTGCCTCCAAAAATAATATAGATAGTAGCTCATCTATTATCTCCCATTCTCTATATGAACGATCTATAATAATTTGCAGATCTAGACCAGCTAATTGGTCTCTGATAGCTTTTCCTCCAGTAGCTATTTCTCGCTCTTGAAATAGCGCAAAATCCCAAGAGAGAAAATAAGCAATATCTTTTGGCCAGGATTCTTTGTCATATTTCAGTGAACCCTCAAATCGCAATAAAGTCGGTTTGTTAACCGTGGGCCTAGTAATACAACAAAAATCTTTTGTTCACATGTCGAAGGAAATACACCTTTAAAATTAGGAAAGAAAAAGCATCTATTCGCTTTCACTTTTCAAGTTATTTTCTTTGGTTACTTTATGCTGACATGTTATGGGAGAAGTCCATCATTGGTCCTGACTAAATGGAATGACCAAAGATCCTTTATTCAGGGTCCTCTAGAAGAGATAGAACAGGACACGGAAGAATATAGCACTAAGAAGAAGAAATTTTACGACGGACAGAAAACGGTAACGGATAGAATGGATAAAATAGCTTCCAAGAGAAAGAAAGCTCCTAAAAAAGCTGTTATTAATGAACCCGTTTCTATTCCTTCTCTTTCTAAGAAATTAATCAGAGTTTTGTCATTAAAAGACTTGGATCAGGACACTGAAACAGAATCAGTTTTGTCCAACATGCTGGTAAAACCATGGCCATTAATATTTTTTGATTCTAATCGATTCAACCTCCCCCAACGATATGTTGGTGTAGGGAATTTCATTCTTCGTGGTCCGGTGAAGAATCAGGTCGCTGAATATTTCTTCGATGTTTGTCTCAGTGACGGGCACCAAAGAATTTCTTTCACAGCTCCACCCAGTATGTCTTTCTTTGCCAAAATGGTAAACTTGGGCAATCAAAGTCTTGATCCAAATCAAAATGCCATTGATGAATGGCTAGTTACAAAACTAGAGAGAAGATCTTATTTAGCTAAAGAGCTTGAAGACCGAGTGAGAGCTCTAAGCAATGGATCTCCTCTTGTAGATGTAATCGAAAAAAGAATAAGATTTTCAAAAACTGGAAATGGAAAGCCCCTTTCAGAAGTACATGATCCTTTACTGAGCGGGCCATTTCGTGGATCGATGATTAAATTTAAATCACCATGGATGTTACCACCAAATGACTCTACCGAGCGATTGCAAAAGAATAAAAAATGGCAATCGAACAACCATGATTCTACCAACCAACTGGATTGAATTTCATTAATTCGACCAGAAAATAAGGATAAACTCGTTCATCGAAATGAGAAAATAAAAATTATTTTCAAATGGTGGCTCGATAGAATTCATTTATTCTTATTAGAGGAAAAAGAAACACGGAGATTCTTTGATGAAGCTACATTGAAAGATCTATTAACAAGATTTGAATCTATCTATCCGAAAGATTCATTGGAATATGTGTTGAAAACATTGGCCCTAGTGTATCTAAACACAAAAATAGAAAGGGGAATCACTTCTTGTGATAAAAGAGTCTTTATTAATTTCTTATTGCATCTTTTCATTGAAACCATGGGTCCGAAATGGGAATTGCTTCTGAGTGTTGTTCCTATAGAACATGCTTTGCTTTATGAGTGATTCTTTTTAGTGAATTTAAATGAACTACTAGATTCTCCTATATCTATGCATGTTAAAAAAATTCCTAAAGAGATTTCAGACCAGGATCTTCCTTCTGTTTCAAACTAGGATCTTCCTTCTGAAAAAGAAGGTGCTGAAAGGAAAAATCTTGATCAAGATTATGAAGATTTTTTTGTCCTTTATTCCAAATTCATGGAATTCAAGCAAAAACCCATTGTTAATGATTATGAACCTCGAATTCGAGACTTTAATCGATTTATTGTGCCTAAATGGCCCGCCACCATAGTAGCGGGTGTTTATGATACTATGGCTCTCAAAGATTGTCTCGAACTTCATCCAAAAAGAGCGCGACAGTTAATAGTTATAAAGCCCTTTGAAAAAATAAAAGAAATTGAAGAAAATGAACAAAAAAAGGAGGAATCTTCTTTTTTTAAAGGATTCTTACAATGGTTCAAAGAGGAAAGAACCGAAGAAGAAGTTGAGTTTCAAGAAGGAACTCAAGAACAAAACGTATCGAATGAGGACGAGGATGATGCAGACAAGGACCTCGTAACTAAAGATATACACATCTTTAGTTATCCATAAGAAGGAGATTTTCGTAGATGTTTAGTTAAAGGAGCCGTCCATTTTCAGAGATGTAAAGTTTCAGTCTTGAGCCATTGGATACCTCGACCACAATTTAGTCTTTTCGCGAGACTAGAGGAGATGATTCAAAAGCCAGATGGCAAACCCAATCCTAAGATAATTGTTAAAGAAAAAGAAAACGATCTTACGACTTCAAGACTGGTAAGATATTTTGAGAAATATTTAGAAAGGAAAGAGAAAAGGGAAGAAGATTAGCACCGTCAAATACAACAGGGCTTCGATTGGGAATTGCTTCACTATCTAAGAGCTGGTGTCTTATTCACTCATACATATCTTAGAAAATGACTCTATTTCCCTCCATTGATAATAGTGAAAAATCTTGGTCGTATTTTATTATTTCAGGCTCCCGAATGGGGGCAGGATTGGTCCAACTTGAATAAGGAATTTTATATCAAATGCAATTATGATGGATATGAATTGACAGATATTGATGTTCCTAAAGATTGGATCAAAGATTATGTGAAAGAGGGTATTCAAATCAAGATTGTGTATCCTTTTCGCTTGAGACCTTGGTATGAAGCTAGCTACCAATTCGTCAGCTAATATATTTCCAAAAAGTCGAAAACTAAGTGATAGAGGTTTTGTAAAATCTTCTAATATGTTAATTGGTAAAAGTATTGGGGTTGGTTGAATATATTTACCAAAATAGCCTAAACCCTTCTTTGTAAAACCTGCATAAAAATAAGCTACTGATGTCAGCAAAGCTAGAGCTACTGTAGTATTAATATCATTTGTAGGTGCGGCTAATTCCCCATGAGGTAATTTAATAATTCCCCAAGGAAAAAGAGCACCTGCCCAGTTAGAAACAAAGATAAATAGAAACAGAGTCCCTATAAAAGAAACCCAGGGACCATATTCTTCTTCACCAATCTGAGTTCTAGCCAAGTCCCGAACAAATTCGAGAACATATTCCACAAAATTTTGAGCTCCGTTCGGAATGATTTGTGGGTCTCGAACAGCTAGAGTAGCTGAACCTAATAAGACAGCAATTACAATCCAGGAAGTTATAAGTACCTGTGCATGAACTTGAAACCCCCCGATTTGCCAATAAAAATGCTGACCTACTTCCACACCGGATATCTCGTAGAAATAATTCAGCGTGTTAATAGGAAATTGTACAATATCCATATTACCCTTTGTATATAAAGATGAACTTCAAAAAGAAATGATTTTGGTTCAATGACCAATTCCTCAATTATTTCACTATCATAAGTCAGGCTATGAAATAAAATAATGGAATGATTATTTGATTGATTAAGAAGATCTCTTTATTTCTATAAAAATATTTTATCTTAATCTATTCTATAAGGTTTGGGAATAGTAGCCAACTTAATTCTAGCTTATCTTTTTTTATTTTTAATTCACTTTTTATAGAATTACAATTCTCTACCCGCGTGAATTGCTAAAATTAATTTATTTAGGATCAACCGGATTGGTCCTCTACCATCATCATTGGCTGGGATCGGGATATCCACGAGATCTGGGTCACAATCTGTATCAACTAAGCAAATTGTTGGAATACCCAGAGTTCTACATTCCCGAATAGCGGTATATTCCCCTTTTTGATCGAGAATTATTACAATATCGGGCAATTTTGTCATGTATCTAATCCCCCCTAGATCCTCCTGCAATTTGTTCAATTCTCTCTTGAGTATTGCTGCTTCTTTCTTCGTAAATCGATCAAATCCTCCCGTATTTTTTTTTTTCGTTAAATTTTTGAATTTTTCAAGTCTTGCTTCTGTAGTAAACCAATTAGTTAACATACCCGCGAGCCATTTTTTATTTACATAATGACATCGAGCTGCTAAAGCAGCTAATTTAGCAGCATCAGCTGTTTGATGTTTTGTACCAACTATCATAAATTGTTTTCCTCTCTTTGCTCCATCAAACACAAAATCACAGGCTTCTGATAAAAAACGAGCGGTGTAAGTCAAATTTATAATATGACTATCTTTACGTTCTTTAAGAATGTAAGGTGCCATTTTAGGATTCCATTTTCTGGTCTCATGACCAAAATGAACTCCTACTTTTACCATCTCTTTCAAATTGATGTTCCAATTTTTTTTCGTCATTTTGTTTTTATTTTTTACTATGAACTGGAATATCTACATTCCAATGGAATGGGTTAGATTGCTTGCCGTAGCGTACTTGGTACAAGATATTCATTTCATTTTTTTTTATTTTAAAAGAACTAACAAGAAATTTCTTCATTTATACAAAATTACTTTTTGACTGCTCGTTTTGATTTTTTCTTTTTTATTTGATTTTTTCTTTTTTCTTTTTACTAGTTTTTTTATCACTTTTTTTCTCTTTTGCTTAACAGATAAAACAGAGACTTTATATTCATGATCAAAGAAAAAATCTTTCATTTTATTGATAAAGAAATTTTTGTTCCTCGTTTTCGAATCCATTTTGCTCCGTTTTCCCAAACGGTTGAATCCAGTACCGACAGGTATCATTCCCCCGAGAATAACATTTTCCTTCAAGCCCTTCAACCAATCAATACGACCTTGAAGAGCAGATTTAGCTAGAACCCGAGCAGTTTCCTGAAAACTCGCTTCTGACAGAAAACTTTGAGTATTCAGAGATGCGTTTGTCATTCCCAATAAAATGGTTCGGTAATTGATTCTTTTTTCTAGAGCACGATCCATTCTTTGTACTCGTGATAATCCAACGAGTTCTCCGGGTAAAAAAACACTACCTAGTCCATTTTCCAAATTTTTATTTTCCGACTTTTCCACATCTACAACTAAAACTTTCGATGTAATTTGGCGCACAATAATTTCTATATGTTTATCAGAAATTTTTACTCCCTGGGATCGATAAACCTTTTGAATTTCATTGACCAAGTGATTCTGACTATGCTCCATAGTTATTCTAACACTGTTGAATGACCCCCAAAAGTTTCCAAAAAATATTGCCAGGTGTATGTTCAATTTTTGAAAATTTTTTTTTCGATTTTTCGATATTGAAGTATTCGAACGGGCTTCTGACAATTGTTCAACTTTAGGAAGACCTTGAATTATATCATCGGATTTTAATCTTTCGTATAAGATAGTTATTAATCTATCTCCTTCGTAAAGAATTTTCCCATAAAAACTATTAAGAGTTGCTCCTCGAGTACCCAAATAGGGTTTAGCTGATCTAATGACGAAAGATTCCTCATGAACAACTACAATTTGACCAGATCTTTGGATTTGTTTATCTTCGGATATCCGTATACTTTCACAAAGAAATTGTCCAAGGCTGACTACTGGAAATGTTTTTTCAAAAAAATTGGATAGGGAAAAATACAAATTGAAAAAATTGAAAAGAATATTCCTGTATGAATAAAATTTAGAAATTCCCCTCTTTTCGTCCATAAAGTAGTATTTAGCTACTTGGAAAGTATTTGAGTCATTGTTAGAAATTGAACGTTCATTTAGTAACACTTTTTTATAAGTTATGAAATGAGAGTATGAGAAACGGTTAGCAATACTATGTAAATGACCCAGGAAACCTGACAATGCAATTCTTTTTGTATTTGCATCCGACTTTTTTACTGTATTCAAACATTTTAAATCATTAAATAGAACGATTCGCAAAAAATCAGAAGGAGAAAGAATCAGAAAAGATTCATCTTTTTTATTCTCATTAAATAATGAACGAATAGTTCCCTTATTAAGTAATTGACTTTGATCATTTGAAAAAAAAGAATTAGTGTGATCTAATTTGTTATGAAACAAAAATTGAGAACTTGCTCTATTTTCCCTTTTTGCCATATTAAAAAAAGGGTATTTCAGCAAGCTAATTTGAATCATATTGATAATGATCTTTTTTTTTCTTTTTTTTGTTCTTACTGAAATAAGAGAAGCATAAATCTCTTTTTTTTTTGATCTGGGCCCTCCATCTAATTTATTTTCAAGAGAATTCCATTTTTTTCCAATTGAATAACCTCCGATAATATTGCTATATTTTATCATTTCTGAATGAGGGTTATTCAAAAAAGCAAAAATGTTATTTTTATATAGAATGCCTTCTCTGGGCATTCTAAGAATTAAATCAGGACAAGGGATTCTTCGCTTTCCCCATTGTTTATCACACCATAACGGTACGATGAGTTCCTTTTTTTGCTTTTTTACCCTCGTATTGGTATTTTGAGAAAGAATGGTGAAATAGATAGAGCCTTGATGTTTGTTAGGTATGGCTCGATCAGTTTCGGAATAATTCCATATATTTTTTTGTCCTTTTTCAAAACAGTTTGAGTCAACTGATTCGTATTTAACTTGATCCACTGAATAATTCGAAAGTGATTTATGTTTGTCAAGAAGTTCTGGAATATCCACTTGATCTTGATCTTTATGAGAAGAAGAATGAGAAGAAGAAAAAGGTACTACAACGGATTCATATATACCTCCCGATAATACCCATAAATGGGTTGTCTTTAATATCAAATTAGACATAGGGATACTCCGGTGCATTTCTCCTGTTAGGCCAGAATATATATGTTTCTCCACTTTTTCTTTGAATGGGAATCTTTTAGCGCGAACCTCGGCAATAACTTGTTCCGATTCCACGAGTTGATTATTCTGAATGAAAAGCAAACTTTTTGGCGGAATGGTTAAGTTTTGTACTTCATATTGATTATCGATAGTCACGTCTAAACTATTATGACATATATAAGCAGGATGCCCGTGACGGGTACGGGTAGGATAAACCAAATTTTGATTGAATTCAATTTTTCCGGTGAACGGGGCTCGTACATGTTCTGCAATATCACCTGTAAATACCCCACCAGTATGAAAAGTCCTTAATGTTAATTGAGTTCCCGGTTCTCCAATTGATTGGCCTGCAATAATGCCGACTGCTTCTCCTAATTCGATTAAGTTACTATGAGTAGTATTCCGACCATAACATAATTGACAAATACAAGATATACTTTTGCAAGTAAAAGGGGTTCGTATATATATTGGTTGTATTTGGAAATAATACAATTGATTGGCAAGTTTAATCCCAATATCTTGATTGCGCGCGGCAATACATCTCCCGTTTATATACACATCGTCTGCTAATACACGACCAATTAGTGTTTGTAGAACAAATTTATTTTTTATTGTTTCTCGATCTTGAGTGAGATTTACAAAAAGACCTTGGATAGTACCACAATCTACTTTACGTACAACGAGGTGTTGTACAACTTCAACAAGTCTACGTGTGAGGTATCCAGCATCCGCTGTTCGTATAGAAGTATCCACAACTCCTTTACGAGCACCATAACATGATATAATATATTCCGTTAAAGAAAGTCCTTCACGGAAATTCCCTTGAATGGGTAGATCCACAATTTTTCCTTGAGGATCTGACATTAATCCTCTCATACCTACTAATTGGTGAACCTGAGATGTACTTCCTCTAGCTCCTGAAAAGGCCATCATATGTACTGGATTAAGAGGATCAGTCATCCTAAAATTCGGATTCATTTCTCGTCTCAAATATTCACTGGTAGCATGCCATATCTCAATCAATTGACGTAATTTTTCCACTGCATGTACATTTCCATAATCATGATGTCTTTCCGAAGCAAACCCTTGTTGCTGCGCATCTTGGATAAGCCATGCTTTAGATGGTGTTGTTAAAAGATCATCAATTCCTAATGAAATAGCTGCATCAGTAGCTTGCTGGAAACCTAAAATCTTCAGTTGATCTAATATATGTGATGTATATGTCATTCCAAATTGATTTACGAATCTTCTAATAAGGTGCTTCATAACAAATTTATCCATCCCTTTATTAAAAAAGGGCACTTCAAAAGGAAAGGGCACTTCAAGGGGAAAAGACACCTTGACGAAATTAGGTTGTGCCATAAGAAGAAAATATCCCCAGCAGGATTCAACAATGGGTTTAAGTTGGAAGGCTCCCTTGATCTTTATCTCTGCATGAATGAAAGGATCATAAGATTAATAACGTTAAATTCTGAATAGTGACATTTCTTGTCGGATATCATAAGTCCACAAGCCTTTTATAGCTTCTTCTATTTCTCGATTAAAACGAATACGACCAACGGTTGTTCGAATGTATTTATTCACTATTTCCCCCACTCTATCTTTTCTTATTCGAAAATGATCATAGATTTCGTAGAAGGTACCTAAATATTCATACTGAACTTCGATAGGAAGTTCTCGGTTTACTGAATTAATAATAGAGGTATCTATCTCTCTCCCCCATCGGAGCCATAAAGGACTGTCTAAATCAATTTGTTTTTGTTCATAAGCTTTAAGTGCATCATCATAGCTATAAAACGAAGGCGAAACGATCTTCTTTTTTGAGTTATTTGGGTGGTACCTATTTTCATAAATACCCTGGTTTTTTTGAAGAGTTGATCTATAAAGTCCTAGAAGCATATCTTGAGTCGGTACACAAATAGGATCTCCTATAGTCGGAGAGATAAGATTGAGATGAGAAAACATAAGTAAACGAGCTTCTACTTGAGCTTCCATAGATAAAGGTACGTGGACAGCCATCTGATCTCCATCAAAGTCCGCATTAAATCCTGCACAAACCAATGGGTGCAACCGAATGGCACGTTCTTCTATTAAAATAGGTATAAACGCTTGTATTCCTAATCTGTGTAAGGTGGGTGCTCGATTTAACAATATGGGATGTTTTTGCATAATCTGTTTAAGTACGTTCCATATAATAGGTCCCCTGTCTTGAATTAAAAATTTAGCAGCTCTTAAATTGGGAGCAATCTGTTGTTCAACCAGCCCACGAATTAAAAATGTTTGAAAAAGTTCTATTGCAATTTCTCGGGGCAATCCACATTGATACAACGAGAGAAGGGGACCTACGACAATAACAGAACGACCTGAATAATCCACCCGTTTTCCAAGTAAATTTTCACGAAATCTTCCTTCTTTACCTTGGATGAAATCTGAGAACGATTTATAAGGTCTGTCGTGACTATCTTTCACCGGTTGTGCGCCTATACTGTTATCAAGAAGTGCATCTACGGCTCGTTGGACTAATCTCTTTTGATCACCTAATAAATCCGGCATTAGAAATGGATGAGTGTTTTCTATGAAGTGTGAAAGATTATTATTTCGACGGATAACTGTTTGATAAAGTTCATTGAGATCCGAAGTAATAACTCCACCTTCATTTAATTGAAACATTGGCCTCAGGTCGGGAGGAAGAACTGGTAATAGGCATAGAACCATCCATTGTGGTTCTACATTTGCTCGAATCAAATATTTAGCAAATCTCATCCGTCTAACCAAAAGATCCTTTCTTCTTCGAAGTTTTTGAAGTTTTTGCTCGTTAAATTGAGAATATATTTCTATATTACCAACTGCATTCTCTGCCATATTGATATTGTTGATTTTTTATCAACACTATCTTGAGTACAACTAGTACATTCTAAACTAGTATAACTAAATTGAGAATACATGACTTAATAGAATCTATATTGATATTGTTGATTTTTTATCAACACTATCTTGAGTACAACTAGTACATTCTAAAGTAATTGTTA
>CM021107.1:24197201-24357175 GCA_007115665.2 Sequoiadendron giganteum | reverse complement strand
TGATCCATCCGATCCTATTCTTGATCCAATGTGGAGACAAGGTATGTTCGTTATACCTTTTATGACTCATTTAGGAATAAAGGATTCATGGGGTGGATGGAGTATAACCAGAGAAACTATATCTAATCCAGGTATTTGGAGTTATGAAGGTGTGGCCAGGGCACATATTGTGTTTTCTGGCTTGTGCTTTTTAGCAGCTATCTGGCATTGGGTATATTGGGATCTAGACGTATTCTATGATTCCCGTACAAGAAAACCTTCTTTAGATTTGCCTAAGATTTTTGGAATTCATTTATTCCTCTCAAGAGCAGCTTGTTTCGGATTCAGAGCATTTCATGTAACGGGTTTGTATTGCCCTAGAATATGGGTGTCTGATCCTTATGGACTAATTGGAAAAATACAACCTGTAAATCCGGCATGGGGAGCTGAAGGTTTTGATCCTTTTGTTCCGGGAGGAATAGCTTCTCATCATATTGCAGCAGGTATATTGGGTATATTAGTAGGTCTATTCCATTTCAGTGTTCGTCCTCCCCAACATTTATACAAAGGATTATGTATGGGGAATATTGAAACTATCCTCTCCAGCAGTATTGTTGCTGTGTTTTTTGCAGCTTTCATTGTGGCCGGAACAATGTGGTATGGTTCCACAACCACTCTGATCGAATTATTTGGTCCTACTCGTTACCAGTGGGATCAAGGATACTTCCAACAAGAAATAGATCAACGGGTTCGTGTCGGTCTGGCTGAAAATCTAAGTCTATCAGAAGCTTGGTCAAAAATTCTTGAAAAACTTGCTTTTTATGATTACATTGGGAATAATCCAGCTAAAGGGGGATTATTCAGGGCGGGTGCAATGGACAATGGAGATGAAATTGCTGTTGGTTGGTTAGGACACCCTATTTTCAAAGATAAAAAGGGACATGAGATTTTTGTATGTCCTATGCCTACCTTTTTCGAAACATTTCCAGTCGTTCTAGTAGATGAAGAAGGAATTGTGAAAGCCGATGTTCCTTTTAGGAGAGCAGAATCCAAATATAGTGTGGAACAAGTAGGTGTAACTGTTGAGTTCTATGGTGGTGAACTTGATGGAGTTAGTTTTGGTGATCCTGAAAATCTCATCCGTCTAACCAAAAGATCCTTTCTTCTTCGAAGTTTTTGAAGTTTTTGCTTGTTAAATTGTGAATATATTTCTATATTACCAACTGCATTCTCTGCCTCCAAAAATAATATAGATAGTAGCTCATCTATTATCTCCCATTCTCTATATGAACGATCTATAATAATTTGCAGATCTAGACCAGCTAATTGGTCTCTGATAGCTTTTCCTCCAGTAGCTATTTCTCGCTCTTGAAATAGCGCAAAATCCCAAGAGAGAAAATAAGCAATATCTTTTGGCCAGGATTCTTTGTCATATTTCAGTGAACCCTCAAATCGCAATAAAGTCGGTTTGTTAACCGTGGGCCTAGTAATACAACAAAAATCTTTTGTTCACATGTCGAAGGAAATACACCTTTAAAATTAGGAAAGAAAAAGCATCTATTCGCTTTCACTTTTCAAGTTATTTTCTTTGGTTACTTTATGCTGACATGTTATGGGAGAAGTCCATCATTGGTCCTGACTAAATGGAATGACCAAAGATCCTTTATTCAGGGTCCTCTAGAAGAGATAGAACAAGACATAGAAGAATATAGCACTAAGAAGAAGAAATTTTACGACGGACAGAAAACGGTAACGGATAGAATGGATAAAATAGCTTCCAAGAGAAAGAAAGCTCCTAAAAAAGCTGTTATTAATGAACCCATTTCTATTCCTTCTCTTTCTAAGAAATTAATCAGAGTTTTTTCATTAAAAGACTTGGATCAAGACACTGAAATAGAATCAGTTTTGTCCAACATGCTGGTAAAACCATGGCCATTAATATTTTTTGATTCTAATCGATTCAACCTCCCCCAATGATATGTTGGTGTAGGGAATTTCATTCTTCTTGGTCTGGTGAAGAATCAGGTCGCTGAATATTTCTTTGATGTTTGTCTCAGTGATGGGCACCAAAGAATTTCTTTCACAGCTCCACCCAGTATGTCTTTCTTTGCCAAAATGGTAAACTTGGGTGATCAAAGTCTTGATCCAAATCAAAATGCCATTGATGAGTGGCTAGTTACAAAACTAGAGAGAAGATATTATTTAGCTAAAGAGCTTGAAGACCGAGTGAGAGCTCTAAGCAATGGATCTCCTCTTGTAGATGTAATCGAAAAAAGAATAAGATTTTCAAAAACTGGAAATGGAAAGCCCCTTTCAGAAGTACATGATCCTTTACTGAGCGGGCCATTTCGTGGATCGATGATTAAATTTAAATCACCATGGATGTTACCACCAAATGACTCTACCGAGCGATTGCAAAAGAATAAAAAATGGCAATCGAACAACCATGATTCTACCAACCAACTGGATTGAATTTCATTAATTCGACCAGAAAATAAGGATAAACTCGTTCATCGAAATGAGAAAATAAAAATTATTTTCAAATGGTGGCTCGATAGAATTCATTTATTCTTATTAGAGGAAAAAGAAACACGGAGATTCTTTGATGAAGCTACATTGAAAGATCTATTAACAAGATTTGAATCTATCTATCCGAAAGATTCATTGGAATATGTGTTGAAAACATTGGCCCTAGTGTATCTAAACACAAAAATAGAAAGGGGAATCACTTCTTGTGATAAAAGAGTCTTTATTAATTTCTTATTGCATCTTTTCATTGAAACCATGGGTCCGAAATGGGAATTGCTTCTGAGTGTTGTTCCTATAGAACATGCTTTGCTTTATGAGTGATTCTTTTTAGTGAATTTAAATGAACTACTAGATTCTCCTATATCTATGCATGTTAAAAAAATTCCTAAAGAGATTTCAGACCAGGATCTTCCTTCTGTTTCAAACTAGGATCTTCCTTCTGAAAAAGAAGGTGCTGAAAGGAAAAATCTTGATCAAGATTATGAAGATTTTTTTGTCCTTTATTCCAAATTCATGGAATTCAAGCAAAAACCCATTGTTAATGATTATGAACCTCGAATTCGAGACTTTAATCGATTTATTGTGCCTAAATGGCCCGCCACCATAGTAGCGGGTGTTTATGATACTATGGCTCTCAAAGATTGTCTCGAACTTCGTCCAAAAAGAGCGCGGCAGTTAATAGTTATAAAGCCCTTTGAAAAAATAAAAGAAATTGAAGAAAATGAACAAAAAAAGGAGGAATCTTCTTTTTTTAAAGGATTCTTACAATGGTTCAAAGAGGAAAGAACCGAAGAAGAAGTTGAGTTTCAAGAAGGAACTCAAGAACAAAACGTATCGAATGAGGACGAGGATGATGCAGACAAGGACCTCGTAACTAAAGATATACACATCTTTAGTTATCCATAAGAAGGAGATTTTCGTAGATGTTTAGTTAAAGGAGCCGTCCATTTTCAGAGATGTAAAGTTTCAGTCTTGAGCCATTGGATACCTCGACCACAATTTAGTCTTTTCGCGAGACTAGAGGAGATGATTCAAAAGCCAGATGGCAAACCCAATCCTAAGATAATTGTTAAAGAAAAAGAAAACGATCTTACGACTTCAAGACTGGTAAGATATTTTGAGAAATATTTAGAAAGGAAAGAGAAAAGGGAAGAAGATTAGCACCGTCAAATACAACAGGGCTTCGATTGGGAATTGCTTCACTATCTAAGAGCTGGTGTCTTATTCACTCATACATATCTTAGAAAATGACTCTATTTCCCTCCATTGATAATAGTGAAAAATCTTGGTCGTATTTTATTATTTCAGGCTCCCGAATGGGAGCAGGATTGGTCCAACTTGAATAAGGAATTTTATATCAAATGCAATTATGATGGATATGAATTGACAGATATTGATGTTCCTAAAGATTGGATCAAAGATTATGTGAAAGAGGGTATTCAAATCAAGATTGTGTATCCTTTTCGCTTGAGACCTTGGTATGAAGCTAGCCCTCAATCTACTGACACTGATAAAAAAACAACTAGTTTCTTATCTCTATATGGGACAGAAAATGAATTACCTTTTGGAAATCTGACAAAAGTGCCGTCCTTTTGGCAACCCATTGGCGAATTGATTTTGAATTATACGTCCCATCAGGCAAAAGTTATTATCGAGAGGATAAACCCTATTATCCAATGGATAGAACTGCTTTGCTCACAAAAGACCATAAAGATAAACATTCAACCAGATATTGAGAGTACAAAAAAAAAGATCAGCTTCCCGTAATAATTCGGACTAGGCCTACGTCAAATATTAAATTCTTTTTAGAAATTATACAAGATCCATTAGAACCATTTTCAATGCAGGTCGAACCAGATTTGGATCTGAAAGATACAGAGGATTGGATAACCACGATGCATGATCGAATCAAGCAGATGAATGAAGAGTATTTGGTGAATTTAGAGATTTATAAAAAGTTGCAAGCTGATTTTAAAAACAAAATGGATCAACCTTCTCCTGACATAAAATCTAGATTCAAAAAAGAGTTGGTTCGAATCAAAATTTGGGGTTCTATCTTCCAAAAGAAGAGCGTTCGATTCATTAGGAAGAAATTTCCCTATTTTATGAAAGTTCTTTATTTTAGGACGAAACTATCAGTTATTGATCTTAAAATAAGCATTTTCAATTTGATCGAGTCCAGTTTCCAACTTTACATGCAATTGACGCTAAAAATTGAACCAATTCAAAAACTATTCAATAGAAATAGAATTATCAACCCAATTATCAAAAAGGATACAAAACATATTTCTCAAGCATATGTTTTTCATAAAATTTGGCAACAAATACGATCCATGAAGGGATCCTATGCGAAGGATTTATTAGAATCAAGAGCATCGACTCCTTTAATCAAAAAAAATGTCAAAGAATTTTTAGATTTGCAAGGGATATTGGATTGTGAAAATCCTCAAGATTTAACGGTGAAACATTGGAAACAATGGTTAAAATGGTGTTCTGGCTATAGAATAGCACCGTAGAAAAATAAAAATTGAATTGGTAACCAATTGGGATGGAGTGAATTTGCGTCTCTTCTAAGACGGCTACAAAATAGGATCAAATGTCACAGATATGAACTTTTAGCGTACAGTTACTTGGATCATATGAAAGAGGATAATCACGGACCCGTGGTCCAATATATCCTGGAACGAGATCATCAAGCTATTGCCAAATTTCAAAAAATGAAGGATCCTTCTTATTCCAAAAAGAAGAAGAATTACAATTCTTCTAAGAGAAAACAAAACCCCGATTCTGCCAAGAAGAAGAAGATTAAGAGTTCGGATCCTATGACAACTAAAAAAAATTCGTATTTTTACTTCCAATTCTGGTTGTTCCCAGATATCAAAAGAAAGGTCAAGAACGCCAAAAGACTTGATAACCTTTATCCTCCAGATATACTAAGGAAACAGATTAGGCTAATGTGGGAGTTTAAAGAACTTGAAATAGACAAGGACTTTGATGTTGATGCTTTTGTGAAGCAAAGTCTCAAGGAAAAAGCAGAAAAAAGGTGAAATAAGCTCGTAGCAATCCAAAAGCTTAAAGAGGAGAAAAAGAAATGTAAGCAAGAAAAAAGACGAAAAAAGATAGATTACAAAAGCTTGAATCGGGAACTTCTCCAGAAGAAGTTGAAAACCTCAAAAAAGCATTCAAGATAGAAGATCAACAAAAGCGTTGGCAAAGGGCAGAAGAATTAAAAAAGCGCTGAGAGGAACACAGGAAAGAAATGAAAGCTTAGGAGCTTGAAAGACAGGCTGCTCGACAAGCTGAAAAGCTCAAAATCCAAAAAGAAATACAACGCCGACAAAAGCTTAGACAAAAACGTGGTAAATCTAAAATTAAAAACAGAATAAATGATTTTCTAGTTCGAGACTTTAGCAATATATATCGTTCTCAAAAAAATCTCGAGAAGATAAATACGCAAAAAGAAAAACTACGAATAGAGATAAAAAGGCTCATTTTGGAACGAGATGCTAAGATAAATGCCAAAGGTGATAAGAATGCGTGGGATAAAGTGAAATCGAAATTGAATTTTGGTCTGAATAATAAGAGAAAAGAGAGGTTTCTAACACAAGAAACCAAGAAGAACCTGAAAGAACCAAAGAAAGAAAAAGACCCAAAAATACAATGCCTGAGGGAGAGAGAACACCTTGAAAGAGAAGGAAAAAGACTAGAAAAACTCAAAAAAGATACTAATACTAAGCAAGTAGATACACCAAAGAAAAAAATAGAGAAATTGCGGTATCCAGAAATGGCGAAATTTTTTCTCGTTTAGAAAAGAAAATACAAGCTCGAAAAACTGCCACTAGCTACTTGGCTTTCTAAGAGCAGAAATGTGGTTCGTTTCTTAGATCAAAAGAAATTCAACTAGGTCGCTGTAGCTGAACTCATTCTGCCATATTTGGAGAATGGAGAACTTGACTTGGAATTATTGGAGACTATGTTGTATCTTAAGAGTTACTTCAAGAAGAACAAGAATGATTTTTTCAGAGTTTTTGCCGATAAGCATAGACGATCTATACCACTTCTACCGAGGTACTTTAATGACCGATTCTTGATATACAAGATTGCGAGTCTCTTCCTAAAAATAAAGAGGAAAAGAAAAGATGTAAATCTTTTTGATAGATCTAAATGAAGAAAAAAGAAAAACTATTGAAAATCTCAATGAGAAAATTCCAAGTTCTTTCATTTTCGAAGATATTTTTCTTCCAAGACGTCGTAGAGAATTTCAAATTTCGAATTTCGAATATTTTGAATCTAGAAAATCATTTAGATGAAAGTACAGAATTAAATAGTAAAGAGATACCAAATGATGAAGGTCTCATGGAAAAAGATGAACATCTTATCATAGATACAAGGCAAAAGATAAGATGTTTTCTTTGGCTTCGTTATCGATTAGAAGATCTTATTTGCATGAATAGATATTGGTGGAATACAAATAATGGTAGTCGATCTACTATGTTGAGGGTCTGGATGTATCCCAAAATAGATCATTGGGAACATATTCAAAATAGTTTGAATCTTATAAAAGATAGTTTTGTTTCAATTCTTTAAGATCTGGGAAATCGTACCAAAAGTGTCTTGGGTAGGAGACATTCGCCAGTTTTTGGACGAAATGAAACTATGAATGAGGTAAAGGAGTCGAAAATGGACTCTTTTTGTAGCATAAGTCCGTCTTTTCCTTCCGATGGCTCCCTGTGTGATGAACTTCTTACAAAATCTAATAAAATCTCTAAGCTCCCTTAGAGAGAAAGTCCGAGAGCCTAGAGCTAAGTTTATAAAGCTTAAAGAGAAGTTTCTAAAGGAACTTAGAAAGAAGTTTCTCAAGCTTAGAGCTAAGCTTCTCGAGCTTAAAGAGAAGTTTCTAAAGGAATTTAGAAAGAAGTTTCTCGAGCTTAGAGCTAAGCTTCTCAAGCTTAAAGAGAAGTTTCCAAAGGAACTTAGAAAGAAGTTTCTTGAGCTTAAAGAGAAGTTTCTAAAGGAACTTAGAAAGAAGTTTCGAGAGCTTAAAGAGAAGTTTCTCGAGCTTAAAGAGAAGTTTCTAAAGGAACTTAGAAAGAAGTTTCTCGAGTTTAAAGAGAAGTTTCTCGAGCTTAAAGAGAAGTTTCTAAAGGAACTTAGAAAGAAGTTTTGAAAGCTTAGAGCTAAGTTTCAAAAGGAACTTAGAGAGAAAGTTGGAGAGCTTAGAGATAAGCTTATAAAGCTTAAAGAGAAAGTCCTCGAACTTAAAGAGGAGTTTCTCTTGTTTCTCTTTCTAAAGACAGAATCTCTGAGAAAATATCTAAGAGAATTTGGAGAGAAAGTTGGAGAGCTTAGAGAGAAGTATCCTTTTCCAAAGATAAAGGGAAGCAAATTTTTGTTTGGAAGACGTAATGGCAAGAAATAAAAAATTGAGGGCCCATATAAAAAATTATGGGTCCTCTCTATTCCTGTGTGGCTAAAGTCTACATCTAATATATATTTTCTTGGGAAACGATTTGAAATCTTTTTTTAAAAAGAAAAAACAGTGATAATATTTACGAAGTTACTTTTCCAAATTTCTTTTAATGATTGATGTTGTTTCTCCGCTATGGGGAGATGTATTATTTGTACATTCCCATAGCTTTGGAACGAATAAGAATATATTAATGTTTACCGTTCGTTTTGGAGCAGCAGGATTTGAACCCATGACCTCCACCACCCCAAGATGGCATGCTACCAAACTGCACCATACTCCGTTATAACGACCAACATCACATTTCTCTATTTAATGTAAATTCAGACATTGAATAGAGAAAATACTCTTCTCTGAATATAAGCATTGACAATCTCGGGAAGATAGTCTAATATAGTGACTAAACAATACTAAAATGCTAAGCCGCCAATGTGAAATTGGTAGACACGCTGCTCTTAGGAAGTAGTGCTAGAGCATCTCGGTTCGAATCCGAATGGTGGCATTCTTGTTAATAAGATACTATGGGTTCAATCCCTTCCATATAAATTACTTATATCTATATCTATTACTTATGGAGTGCCTATATAGGCAATTACTATCATTGTTCGATCTATGTCAATATGATCGATGACATATCAATCGATTTTATCTTTCTCTTACGAATCCTATTTAAAATAAAATGAATAAATGGATTTATTATGATATTTATAACTCTAGAACATATATCGGCTCATGTCTCTTTTTCTCTTACTTTTGTTGTCACTCTCATTTATTGGGGAACCTTAGTTTATAAAAGTCAAGAACTAAGTAATTCGGGAGGAAAGGGCATGATATTTACGTGTATTTGTATAACGGGAGTATTAGTTACTCGTTCGCTCTATTCGGGACATTTACCATTAAGTAATTTGTACGAGTCATTCATGTTCCTTTCATGGACTTCCTCCATGATTCATATAGCTATAGAAGCACGGGGCCAGGATGTTTGGCGGTTAGGTGCAATCACCGCACCAAGTGCCATGTTAACTCATGGTTTTGCTACTTTAGGTCTTCCGGATAAAATGCAGCAATCTGCAATGTTAGTACCCGCTTTACAATCTCATTGGTTAATGATGCATGTAAGTATGATATTGCTCAGTTATGCAACTCTTTTATGTGGATCCCTATCATCGATAGCTTTTTTGGTCATTACGTCCCAAATAAATCAAAAGATTCTTCTTAATGTGAAGAATTCCTTTTTATTCAAAAAAAATCGGTATTCACACGACCAAGAAAAAAAGGAATTGAAAAATTATTTTTTGCTTTCCATTTATAAATTATCGGAAATGGGTATTTACTCACCAATTAGACCAATTGAGTTATCGTGCCATTGGTCTAGGATTTTCTCTTTTAACTATAGGTATACTTTCCGGGGTAGTATGGGCCAACGAAGCATGGGGATCTTATTGGAGCTGGGATCCAAAAGAGACTTGGGCACTAATCACTTGGATTATATTTGCAATTTATCTACATACCAGAATAAACAGGGGTTGGAAAGGAGAAAAATCGGCAATTGTTGCTTCTCTAGGATTTATTCTAGTTTGGACCTGCTACTTAGGGGTTGATCTATTAGGAATAGGGTTACACAGCTATGGATGGTTTATTTAGTAGTTAAAAATTGCAAAAAAAGAGAAATTTTTGATTTAATACAGCAATTCTATGTGATTAAATCAAATTAAATCAACAGGGAGCTCATCCAAGTTGTTTCAAAGGGTGTCATAGAAAATTCGGAATCCCGCGAACTTTCTTCGAATCATAGCTCATAATTATGGGTCTTTACCCCTAGTTCAATTTCTATCTTTTAAATCTTTATATGGTACTTCTTCTATTTTTATTAGAGAACTAAAGCCCAAATTTTCTATTCTATTTTTGTCTTTTTTAGCTTCCAGATGAATTAGAAACTATCTAACTTTTCTTGGGGCCCGCACAAGCGGTAGAGAATGTGGTTTCATTTGATGTAGGAGAACCTTGGGATTGACATGTCGTCAAAGTGGAGAATTTTCATTCGATGTAGGAGAACCTTACGCGGTGCCAAGCGAAGAACCTTGGAATTGACATCCCATTCTTTTGAATAAAGGAACACCTTCGAGAACGTGGAGATTAATAAACATTAATTACGAATCAATATTTTCGCAGAACTATAGTTCTTCCCCGCAGGAACTATAGTTTCCTGCGGTGGTCTAGGATGGTAATATTCCTCGGCACCAGGATCCAATGTTGTGGGAGCCCATTGGTGAATACCATTCTGTAGGCCAATCTTCAAATTATACCGATCTTCAAGTTCCCTAGGCCGACGATTGGTAGATTCCGCAAATGCATAGTAATCCATTAATCGATTTCATTATCTTAACGATCATCATTAAAACAACCAAAATAATGGTCATCATGACCATTGTCATAATCATACGATATAGGTGCAAAATCCAGTCCTTCTATGCCTATTGCGTCGATAAGACCAAACTCTATTGCCTACTCTGGTGTCATATAAATATCTCTTTCTAATAGATAAGTAATTAATTCCTGATCCTGCTTTGTCGTACTTACATAAGTATCCACAATATACAACCGCAAGTCGTTCAGATACTCTAAATCAAAGCCTGATTCTATTGAAGTGGAGCGACGATCATAAGGAGACATATGGGGTTGGTGGATCATAATTGAAGCGTTTTCGGTCATTACCCGTTTAGTAAACGTCCCCCCGTGTAGAAGGAAAGCTCCCATTGAAGCGTTTAACCCGACGCCTATTGTACATACATCCCCTGTTACGTATTGCATAGTATCATAAACAGCGACTCCCTGTACCATTCCTCCACCTCGACAGTGAATAAAGAACATAAAATCCTTTGTTGGATCTTCTTGATTTAAATAAATCATACTTTTCATGATTTGATCGGCAGGTTGTTTTTCTAGCGGTCTAGCTAAAAAAAAATATCTCCCGAAAAATAACCTGTGATATATCTCGACCCAGTTTGCCTCCTCTTCTTCCGGCCCCTGATAGGGCACTTTGGGTACGTTGGTTACGTCCATTTTTCCAGGTTTTTTCTCTTTGGTCATTTTTTGACTCTTCATTACAACGGCTAATATATAAATATATTATAATTATATTTTAAAATAGAGAACAATAATCTCAAATAGAGAAACTTTATTAGTAAGAAAAAAAGAGTTTTTGTTTTTTTTTGTTATGTTTGAGCTAAACGACGACTTTTTCTACACAAAACCGCTAAAAACACAAGACTATTGCTAGTCTTTTTTTGCTATAATGACTATTACTAGTATTTTTTTTTAGTTAGAATTCCACTATAAGTTTTAAATTCAAAAAAATTCTTATTCTGTAAATGAATTACATATAAATGCATTTATATAAATAAATTGAAATTATTCTTAATACGTTTATAATAAATTAGAAATTTATTATTTCTATTATAATTATAAATCTGTTTCTATGTTATAAATACTTGCATTATTTATAGTATAAATTTAGACTCAAAAAAGGTGTAAAACCTCTACATAATTTCAAAACTTTATGCATAATTTTGATCCCCAAAAAACAATTCTTAAGGGATCAAGACTTGTTTTTGGGAATCTTATAATAAAATGAATTATTCCGACCTTTCAATCACTATACATGTATATTTCGATTGTCTCGCTCAGAACATTTTTTAAAAGAGCTCGTGGAACCATGGTATCAAACATTCCAAAATCAAATAAAGAATCAGATATTTGATCTTCATCATCTACTATCTGGTTTAATGTCTATTCAATAACTCTTTTACCTGCAAATGCAATGTATGCATTAGGCTCGACAATCGTGACATTAGCCAACATACCAAAACTAGCAGTGACTCCACCAGTTGTAGGAGATGTAAGAACTGAAATATATAGTAAATTTTTCTCTTTTTGATGTGTATGCAACACAGCAGCTATTTTATTCATTTGCATTAAGCTAAAACTTCCTTCTTGCATGCGCGCTCCGCCAGAAGCACATACGAGAATTAATGGAAGAAAATTCTCAGTAGCATACTGTATTAAACGGGTTATTTTTTCACCCACTACCGAGCCCATACTGCCTCCCATAAATTGAAAATCCATAACTCCGAGTGCGACAGTAATACCATTTATTTCACCTATGCCTGTTTGAATAGCGTCGGGTAAACCTGTTTCTTTTTATAGGAAGTGTTATAATCTTCATAAGATTGTTCTTCTATTTCTATAAATTCTTCCTTTCCTAGATTAAGTGTACTCTTTATTAGTTTTACGTTAGCGTCGACATACTCTTTTTCTTCTTTAGTTAAAGATTCATAACTTAAAGGAAATTCTTCCTCAATATATCCTCAATATCCTCAGTATCTTCAATATCTTCAGTATCTTCTATATAAGTCTCTTTTTTCTTACAAAATTTTTCTTTGCTATCTAGTGCTAATGTAGAAAACTCTTTCATTATCTCTAGTAAATAGAAATAAATACTCTTAGTATCTTCAGTATACGACAAGAAATTGTCGTCACAATCTTTTTCATTCTTCTTGTGATGAAGGTAGAGATTCTCTATTTGGTGAAATAACTCCACACTATTTGGACTAGAGACTAGATCATCCTGTATGATCTGATCCATGATATTATAACACTGGTAGCGATCTTGTTTTTTCACATATTCTACTAGAATATCAGAACCAAAACGAGAAGATTGTTCTCCTTTGAGTAAACCACAACAACAATTTTTAAACCAATATTTAAAGTTTTTAAAGACCAGATATCTTTCCATCAAACAGATCGCCATATGTTTTCGCAGCCATAAAAAGTAATCTGTCTCTGGATCATTTCCAAGATAAAAAGGAAATATTTTTTTTATTTTTCTTGTTTTTCTTTTTTCTTCCGGAAAATAAAGTTCTAGTTTGACTAAGTTTACCGCCACTACTTTCAAGAACTTATCTTGTGAAAGTAGTTGTTCTTCTATGTGGGCTAATTGTTTATTTAATTTTATTAGCAATTCCAAAATTAGGAATTTTTGAAATTTAAGCACCATTTTGTCGAATTCTATAGAAATGATAGAAAACTTGTCATTCCCCCTATCTTCCGAACAAGTTTTAGAAAGCAACCTAGACATTTGCTGATTTTCTAATGCTTTATTGAAAAGCGCAAACCTATGTAGTTCATCTTTTATTCTTATACGTATTTCAAGAAGTACAAATTGAACTGTCGAGAGGATTAGCTGCCAAGGGGATCTATCCAGCGGTAGACCCACTAGATTCTACGTCAACTGTGCTCCAACCTTCGATCATAGGCAAAGAACATTACGAAACTGCGCAAGGAGTTAAACAAACTTTGCAACGTTATAAGGAACTTCAAAATATTATAGCTATTCTTGGATTAGATGTATTATCAGAAGACGATCGTTTAATCGTGGAAAGAGCAAGAAAAATTGAACGATTTTTGTCACAACCCTTTTTTGTAGCGGAGGTATTCACTGGTTCCCCCGGTAAATATGTTAGTCTAATATAAACAATTAGAGGTTTTCAAATGATCCTTTCTGAAGAATTAGATGGTCTACCTGAACAATCTTTTTATTTGGTGGGTAACATTGATGAAGCTACCGCAAAGGCTATGAACTTAAAAGAAATTTAAAGAAACAAAATGAACCTAAATCTTCGTGTACTCACTCCCAATCGAGTTGCTTGGGATTCAGAAGTTCAAGAAATAATACTAACTACCAATAATGGTCAAATGGGTGTATTACCCAACCATATTGCAATTGTAACAGCTTTGGATATAGGAGTCATAAAAATACGACTTAATGCCCAGTGGTCAACTATGGCTTTGATGGGCGGTTTTGCCAAGATAGACAATAATGAAATCACATTATTGGTAAATAATGCAGAAAGAGGTATTGATATTATTTTCAAGAGGCTCAGGAAAGTTTTAGATTAGGTAAAGTTGATCTTGCACGAGCTGAAGGCAAGAGACAAGCAATCGAGGCTGATGTAGCTCTCAAAAGAGCTAGAACACGACTAGAGGTTGTTGATGCGATTTTGTTGAGATAAATAGTCATCCAATGAAATTGGAAGTAAATGGATAACGATCGGAAGTCTTCAACTTGCTGAGCCAATAACTAATCACATTTATACCTATGCCCATACTGTTTGCTACTGCAATTTTTTCATTTTCTTTTTTGCCTAAAATGAAATGTACCACATTTACTTCTAATATAGAATAAATTGAAATTGCGGAAAAGTTCGTAGGTCAATCGAAATAAGAAATCGGGTTGCGTCTTACATACATAACATGATACAATATCACTTGAAAGAAAGGCCTTTTTGACAATAAAGGCTACAAAATATATATTTTGTACAAAATTTTTGAAATACAAAAGTGATTCTTTACGTTCGACACCCAGGTCGAGTATACCTCATTCTTGTAAGAGCTATTAACCAATAAATCATAGGGAGGGACTTATTTATGTCACCAAAAACAGAGACTAAAGCAAGTGTCAGATTCAAAGCTGGTGTTAACGATTACAGATTAACTTATTATACTCTGGAATATGTGACCAAAGATACTGATATCATGGCAGCATTTCGAGTCACTTCTCAACCTGGAGTACCCCCCCGAAGAAGCGGGAGCAACAGTAGCTGCCGAATCTTTGACTGGTATGTGGACCACTGTTTGGACCGATGGACTTACTAGTCTTGATTTTTACAAGGGCCAATGCTATGATATTGAACCCGTTCCTGGAGAGGAAAATCAATTTATTGCCTATGTAGCTTATCCCTTAGATCTTTTTGAAGGAGGTTCTGTTACTAACCTATTCACTTCTATTGTAGGTAATGTATTTGGATTCAAAGCCTTACGGGCTCTACATCTGGAAGATTTACGAATTCCTCCTACTTATTTAAAAACTTTCCAAGGACCACCACATGGTATTCAAGTGGAAAGAGATCAATTAAACAAATATGGTCATCCTTTGTTGGGATGTACTATCAAACCAAAATTGGGTCTATCTGCCAAGAATTATGGTAGAGTGGTTTATGAAAGTCTCCGTGGTGGACTTGATTTTACCAAGGATGATGAAAATGTGAATTCCCAACCATTTATGCGCTGGAGAGATCGTTTATTCTTTTGTGCAGAAGCAATTTATAAAGCTTAGGCTGAGATGGGTGAAACAGTGTTGATTATGGAATTAATCAACAACATTGCTAAGGCTCATGGAGGTGTTTATGTATTTGGCGGAGTAGGAGAACGCACCCGTGAAGGAAATGAAAGAATCGGGAGTCATTAATGAACAAAATATATCAGAATCCAAAGTAGCTCTGGTCTATGGTTAGATGAATGAACCACCAGGAGCTCGTATGAGAGTTGGTTTAACTGCTTTAACTATGGCTGAATATTTCTGAGATGTCAATAAAAAAGATGTACTCCTATTTATTGATAATATCTTCCGCTTTGTCCAAGCAGGATCAGATGTATCCGCATTATTAGGCAGAATGCCTTCCGCGGTGGGTTATCAGCCAACTCTTAGCACGGAAATGGGTTCTTTACAAGAGAGAATAACTTCTACCAAAGAGGGGTCTATAACCTCCATTCAAGCAATTTATGTACCTGCAGATGACTTGATTGATCCCGCTCCTACTACAACATTCGCACATTTAGATGCTACTACTGTACTATCGAGAGGATTAGCTGCTAAGGGGATCTATCCAGTGGTAGACCCGCTAGATTCTACGTCAACTATGCTCCAACCTTCGATCGTAGGCGAAGAACATTATGAAACTGCGCAAGGAGTTAAACAAACTTTGCAACGTTATAAAGAACTTCAAGATATTATAGCTATTCTTGGATTAGATGAATTATCAGAAGACGATCGTTTAATCGTGGAAAGAGGAAGAAAAATTGAACGATTTTTGTCACAACCCTTTTTTGTAGCGGTGGTATTCATTGGTTCCCCTAGTAAATATGTTAGTCTAATAGAAACAATTAGAGGTTTTCAAATGATCCTTTCCGGAGAATTAGATGGTCTACCCGAATAGTCTTTTTATTTGGTGGGTAACATTGATGAAGTTACCGCAAAGGCTATGAACTTAAAAGAAATTTAAAGAAACAAAATGAACCTAAATCTTCGTGTACTCACTCCCAATCGAGTTGCTTGGGATTTAGAAGTTCAAGAAATAATACTAACTACCAATAATGGTCAAATGGGTGTATTACCCAACCATATTGCAATTGTAACAGCTTTGGATATAGGAGTCATGAAAATACGACTCAATGCCCAGTGGTCAACTATGGCTTTGATGGGCGGTTTTGCCAAGATAGACAATAATGAAATCACATTATTGGTAAATAATGCAGAAAGAGGTATTGATATTGATTTTCAAGAGGCTCAGGAAAGTTTTAGAATAGGTAAAGTTGATCTTGCGCGAGCTGAAGGCAAGAGACAAGCAATCGAGGCTGATGTAGCTCTCAAAAGAGCTAGAACACGACTAGAGGCTGTTGATGTGATTTTTTTGAGATAAATAGTCATCCAATGAAATTGGAAGTAAATGGATAATGATTGGAAGTCTTCAACTTGCTGAGCCAATAACTAGTCACATTTATACCTATGCCCATACCTTCTGCTATTGCAATTTTTTCATTTTCTTTTTCGCCTAAAATGAAATGTACCACATTTACTTCTAATATAGAATAAATTAAAATTGCGGAAAGGTCCGCAGGTCAATCAAAATAAGAAATCGGGTTGCGTCATACATACATAACATGATACAATATCACTTGAAAGAAAGGCCTTTTTGACAATAAAGGCTACAAAATATATATTTTGTACAAAATTTTTGAAATACAAAAGTGATTCTTTACGTTCGACACCTAGGTCGAGTAGACCTCGTTCTTGTAAGAGCTATTAACCAATAAATCATAGGGAGGGACTTATTTATGTCACCAAAAACAAAGACTAAAGCAAGTGTCGGATTCAAAGCCGGTGTTAAAGATTACAGATTAACTTATTATACTCCAGAATATGTGACCAAAGATATTGATATCTTGGCAGCATTCCGAGTCACTCCTCAACCTGGAGTACCCCCCGAAGAAGCGGGAGTAGCAGTAGCTGCCGAATCTTCGACTGGTATGTGGACCACTGTTTGGACCGATGGACTTACTAGTCTTGATTGTTACAAGGGCCGATGCTACGATATTGAACCCATTCCTGGAGAGGAAAACCAATTTATTACCGATGTAGCTTATCCCTTAGATCTTTTTGAAGAAGGTTCTGTTAGTAACTTGTTCACTTCTATTGTAGGTAATGTATTTGGATTCAAAGCCTTACGACTCTACGTCTGGAAGATTTATGAATTCCTCCTGCTTATTCAAAAACTTTCCAAGGACCACCACATGGTATTCAAGTGGAAAGAGATAAATTAAACAAATATGGTCGTCCTTTGTTGGGATGTACTATCAAACCAAAATTGGGTCTATCTGCCAAGAATTATGGTAGAGCGGTTTATGAATGTCTTCATGGTGGACTTGATTTTACCAAGGATGATGAAAACGTGAATTCCCAACCATTTATGCGCTGGAGAGATCATTTCTGCTTTTGTGCAGAAGCAATTTATAAAGCTCAAGCTGAGACGGGTGAGATTAAGGGACATTACCTGAATGCTACTGCAGGTACGTGTGAAGAAATGATGAAAAGAGTGGTATTCGCCAAAGAATTGGGAGTTCCTATCATCATGCATGACTATCTGACTGGAGGTTTTATGGCAAATACTTCATTGGCTCATTATTGCCGAGATAATGGCCTACTTCTTCACATTCACCGTGCAATGCATGCAGTTATTGACAGACAAAGAAATCATGGTATACACTTCCGTGTACTGGCTAAAGCACTACGTATGTCTGGTGGAGATCATATTCACGCTGGTACTGTAGTAGGTAAATTTGAAGGAGAACGAGAAGTCACTTTGGGTTTTTTTGATCTATTACGTGATGATTTTATTGAAAAAGACCGAAGTTGTGGTATTTATTTCACTCAAGATTGGGTCTCTATGTTGGGTGTTCTGCTTGTAGCTTCAGGAGGTATTCACATTTGGCATATGCCTGCTCTGACCGAGATCTTTGGGGATGATTATGTATTACAGTTTGGTGGAGGGACTTTGGGGCACCCTTGGGGAAATGCACCTGGTGCAGTGGCTAATCGAGTCGCTTTAGAAGCTTGTGTACAAGCCCGTAATGAAGGACGTGATCTTGCACGTGAAAGTAATGAAGTGATCCGTGAAGCTACTAAATGGAGTCCTGAACTAGCTGTCGCTTGTGAAGTATGGAAAGAAATCAAATTTGAATTTGATACGATTGATCGCTTGTAATCAAGTGACTTTTGTCTATTTGGTCCCTTAATCAAATCGAACTCGGCCCAATCTTTTCTTTTAAGATTGAGCCGAATATCGAATGGATGGGAATATATAATTCGGCTAGAAAAAAGGGCTTACCTCTCGATTTTCTGGATTATTCGATTGGGGGGGTGGATTAGTAGATCCAGGCCCAGGGGCCAAGGGGCTTCAATCTCTTCTAGCCCGAACCCAAAGTGGGCTAAAGATAATGTTATCTTTCACAAATTCAATCATCATGATTGAATGGATTTGTCAAATCTGTTGTAATCTAATAAAAGCTAATTTTGACTCGGCTTTGTCCGGAGCTTTAAGAATAAAGTAAAAAAAAGGTACAATAGAGCATTGTATAAATAGAAATAGATATTTTATTGAGTCCACTGTTCAGTTTTTTCAACGAATCATCGTGAATTCGTTGGACAGATCAAAAAGAACCTGATGGAGACTTCATTTTTTGTTTTTTGATTAGAAGCTGATTTTATACTATTCAAGGAATCAAATGTATGTAAAATATATAGTATATATATATATATATATATGTATATATACTATATGCTATTTGAACAAATAAATGAATTATGATGAGAAGATCGAATGAATTCTCAATTAAGTGGAGTGAGTCAGATAGAGAAATTTATTTTTTCGAAAAATACAAAAAAGATCTTTTTGCCCAAGATTTAAAAAAATGGAATAAAAATGAAGCAAAATTTGTATTTTATCTGTTCAAAGTTGTACATTAATAATATGTAGAAAAAATATAGGAAAATGTGTGAAGAAAACAAGGATTCTGAATATATCGAAACAACACCCGTAGAAGACAGATTCAATTCGGAACGTTTTAAGCATTTGTGGTTTTTGTGCGAAAATTGTGAGACCCTTCTCTATAAGAAATCTTTAGTAGAACAAAAAGGTGTTTGTGCAGAATGTGGAGCTACTCTGCAAATGACTAGTTCAGAGCGAATTGAACTTTTAATTGATAGTGGCACTTGGCGCCCTATGGCCATGAATTTATCTACGATAGATCTTTTAGAGAAAAAACATACGACGTTTGACATCAAAATGGTTCGAAAGGTCTCAATTTTATTGTACAAAGTAATTTATCACAAATATTTTTACAAAGAGTTTTTTCAAAAAAATACTAAAGCGTTGAAAACATTAGTAGCATACAACAATACTCTTGTTAATATCCTTAAGGTTGTACTAGAAAAGAAATTCATAAAATATTTGAATTTAGATGCAAAAGAAACTATTAAGATACTGCAAGACATTATTGGTACAGGTTTGAAAACAGTTCAATTTGTACTTCTTGAAATACGTAAAAGAATAAAAGATGAATTACATAGGTTTGCACTTTTCAATAAAGCATTAGAAAATCAGCAAATGTCTAGGTTGCTTTCTAAAACTTCTTCGGAAGATAGGGGGAATGACAAGTTTTCTATCATTTCTATAGAATTCGACAAAATGGCGCTTAAATTTCAAAAATTCCTAATTTTGGAATTGCTAATAAAATTAAATAAACAATTAGCCCACTTAGAAGAACAACTACTTTCACAAGATAAGTTCTTGAAAGTAGTGGCGGTAAACTTAGTCAAACTAGAACTTTATTTTCCGGAAGAAAAAAGAAAAACAAGAAAAATAAAAAAAATATTTCCTTTTTATCCTGGAAATGATCCAGAGACAGATTACTTTTTATGGCTGCGAAAACATATGGCGATCTGTTTGATGGAAAGATATCTGGTCTTTAAAAACTTTAAATATTGGTTTAAAAATCGTTGTTGTGGTTTACTCAAAGGAGAACAATCTTCTCGTTTTGGTTCTGATATTCTAGTAGAATACGTGAAAAAACAAGATCGCTACCAGTGTTATAATATCATGGATCAGATCATACAGGATGATCTAGTCTCTAGTCCAAATAGTGTGGAGTTATTTCACCAAATAGAGAATCTCTACCTTCATCACAAGAAGAATGAAAAAGATTGTGACGACAATTTCTTGTCGTATACTGAAGATACTAAGAGTATTTATTTCTATTTACTAGAGATAATGAAAGAGTTTTCTACATTAGCACTAGATAGCAAAGAAAAATTTTGTAAGAAAAAAGAGACTTATATAGAAGATACTGAAGATATTGAAGATACTGAGGATATTGAGGATATTGAGGAAGAATTTCCTTTAAGTTATGACTCTTTAAATAAAGAAGAAAAAGAGTATGTCGACGCTAACGTAAAACTAATAAAGAGTACACTTAATCTAGGAAAGGAAGAATTTATAGAAATAGAAGAACAATCTTATGAAGATTATAACACTTCCTATAAAAAAGAAACAGGTTTACCCGACGCTATTCAAACAGGCATAGGTGAAATAAATGGTATTACTGTCGCACTCGGAGTTATGGATTTTCAATTTATGGGAGGCAGTATGGGCTCGGTAGTGGGTGAAAAAATAACCCGTTTAATACAGTATGCTACTGAGAATTTTCTTCCATTAATTCTCGTATGTGCTTCTGGCGGAGCGCGCATGCAAGAAGGAAGTTTTAGCTTAATGCAAATGAATAAAATAGCTGCTGTGTTGCATACACATCAAAAAGAGAAAAATTTACTATATATTTCAGTTCTTACATCTCCTACAACTGGTGGAGTCACTGCTAGTTTTGGTATGTTGGCTAATGTCACGATTGTCGAGCCTAATGCATACATTGCATTTGCAGGTAAAAGAGTTATTGAACAAACATTAAACCAGATAGTAGATGATGAAGATCAAATATCTGATTCTTTATTTGATTTTGGAATGTTTGATACCATGGTTCCACGAGCTCTTTTAAAAAATGTTCTGAGCGAGACAATCGAAATATACATGTATAGTGATTGAAAGGTCGGAATAATTCATTTTATTATAAGATTCCCAAAAACAAGTCTTGATCCCTTAAGAATTGTTTTTTGGGGATCAAAATTATGCATAAAGTTTTGAAATTATGTAGAGGTTTTACACCTTTTTTGAGTCTAAATTTATACTATAAATAATGCAAGTATTTATAACATAGAAACAGATTTATAATTATAATAGAAATAATAAATTTCTAATTTATTATAAACGTATTAAGAATAATTTCAATTTATTTATATAAATGCATTTATATGTAATTCATTTACAGAATAAGATTTTTTTTGAATTTAAAACTTATTGTGGAATTCTAACTAAAAAAAAATACTAGTAATAGTCATTATAGGAAAAAAAGACTAGCAATAGTCTTGTGTTTTTAGCGGTTTTGTGTAGAAAAAGTCGTCGTTTAGCTCAAACATAACAAAAAAAATAAAAACTCTTTTTTTCTTACTAATAAAGTTTCTCTATTTGAGATTATTGTTCTCTATTTTAAAATATAATTATAATATATTTATATATTAGCCGTTGTAATGAAGAGTCAAAAAATGACCAAAGAGAAAAAACTTGGAAAAATGGACGTAACCAACGTACCCAAAGTGCCCTATCAGGGGCCGGAAGAAGAGGAGGCAAACTGGGTCTAGATATATCACAGGTTATTTTTTGGGAGAGTTTTTTTTTAGCTAGACCACTAGAAAAACAACCTGCCGATCAAATCATGAAAAGTATGATTTATTTAAATCAAGAAGATCCAACAAAGGATTTTATGTTCTTTATTCACTGTCGAGGTGGAGGAATGGTACAGGGAGTCGCTGTTTATGATACTATGCAATACGTAACAGGGGATGTATGTACAATAGGCGTCGGGTTAAACGCTTCAATGGGAGCTTTCCTTCTACACGGGGGGACGTTTACTAAATGGGTAATGACCGAAAACGCTTCAATTATGATCCACCAACCCCATATGTCTCCTTATGATCGTCGCTCCACTTCAATAGAATCAGGCTTCGATTCAGAGTATCTGAACGACTTGCGGTCGTATATTGTGGATACTTATGTAAGTACAACAAAGCAGGATCAGGAATTAATTACTTATCTATTAGAAAGAGATATTTATATGACACCAGAGCAGGCAATAGAGTTTGGTCTTGTCGACGCAATAGGCATAGAAGGACTGGATTTTGCACCTATATCGCATGATTATGACGATGGTCATGAACATTATTTTGGTTGTTTTGATGATGATCGTTAAGATAATGAAATCGATTAATGGATTGCTCTGCGTTTGCGGAATCTACCAATCGTCGGCCTAGGGAACTTGAAGATCGGTATAATTTGAAGATTGGCCTGCAGAATGGTATTCACCAATGGGCTCCCACAACATTGGATCCTGGTGCCGAGGAATATTACCATCCTGGACCACCGCAGGAAACTATAGTTCCTGCGGGGAAGAACTATAGTTCTGCGAAAATATTGATTCGTAATTAATGTTTATTAATCTCCGCGTTCCCGAAGGCGTTCCTTTATTCAAAAGAACGGGATGTCAATTCCAAGGTTCTTCGCTTGGCATCGCGTAAGGTTCTCCTACATCGAATGAAAATTCTCCACTTTGACGACATGTCAATCCCAAGGTTCTTCTACATCAAATGAAACCACATTCTCTACCGCTTGTGCGGGCCCCAAGAAAAGTTAGATAGTTTCTAATTCATCTGGAAGCTAAAAAAGACAAAAATAGAATAGAAAATTTGGGCTTTAGTTCTCTAATAAAAATAGAAGAAGTACCATATAAAGATTTAAAAGATAGAAATTGAACTAGGGGTAAAGACCCATAATTATGAGCTATGATTCGAAGAAAGTTCGCGGGATTCCGAATTTTCTACGACACCCTTTGAAACAACTTGGATGAGCTCCCTGTTGATTTAATTTGATTTAATCACATAGAATTGCTGTATTAAATCAAAAATTTCTCTTTTTTTGCAATTTTTAACTACTAAATAAACCATCCATAGCTGTGTAACCCTATTCCTAATAGATCAACCCCTAAGTAGCAGGTCCAAACTAGAATAAATCCTAGAGAAGCAACAATTGCCGATTTTTCTCCTTTCCAACCCCTGTTTATTCTAGTATGTAGATAAATTGCAAATATAATCCAAGTGATTAGTGCCCAAGTCTCTTTTGGATCCCAGCTCCAATAAGATCCCCATGCTTCGTTGGCCCATACTGCCCCGGAAAGTATACCTATAGTTAAAAGAGAAAATCCTAGACCAATGGCACGATAACTCAATTGGTCTAATTGGTGAGTAAATACCCATTTCCGATAATTTATAAATGGAAAGCAAAAAGAATTTTTCAATTCCTTTTTTTCTTGGTCGTGTGAATACCGATTTTTTTTGAATAAAAAGGAATTCTTCACATTAAGAAGAATCTTTTGATTTATTTGGGACGTAATGACCAAAAAAGCTATCGATGATAGGGATCCACATAAAAGAGTTGCATAACTGAGCAATATCATACTTACATGCATCATTAACCAATGAGATTGTAAAGCGGGTACTAACATTGCAGATTGCTGCATTTTATCCGGAAGACCTAAAGTAGCAAAACCATGAGTTAACATGGCACTTGGTGCGGTGATTGCACCTAACCGCCAAACATCCTGGCCCCGTGCTTCTATAGCTATATGAATCATGGAGGAAGTCCATGAAAGGAACATGAATGACTCGTACAAATTACTTAATGGTAAATGTCCCGAATAGAGCGAACGAGTAACTAATACTCCCGTTATACAAATACACGTAAATATCATGCCCTTTCCTCCCGAATTACTTAGTTCTTGACTTTTATAAACTAAGGTTCCCCAATAAATGAGAGTGACAACAAAAGTAAGAGAAAAAGAGACATGAGCCGATATATGTTCTAGAGTTATAAATATCATAATAAATCCATTTATTCATTTTATTTTAAATAGGATTCGTAAGAGAAAGATAAAATCGATTGATATGTCATCGATCATATTGACATAGATCGAACAATGATAGTAATTGCCTATATAGGCACTCCATAAGTAATAGATATAGATATAAGTAATTTATATGGAAGGGATTGAACCCATAGTATCTTATTAACAAGAATGCCGCCACTCGGATTCGAACCGAGATGCTCTAGCACTGCTTCCTAAGAGCAGCGTGTCTACCAATTTCACCATGGCGGCTTAGCATTTTAGTATTGTTTAGTCACTATATTGGACTATCTTCCCGAGATTGTCAATGCTAATATTGAGAGAAGAGTATTTTCTCTATTCAATGTCCGAATTGACATTAAATAGAGAAATGCCATGTTGGTCGTTATAACGGAGTATGGTGCAGTTTGGTAGCATGCCATCTTGGGGTGGTGGAGGTCATGGGTTCAAATCCTGCTGCTCCGAAACGAACGGTAAACATTAATATATTCTTATTCGTTCCAAAGCTACGGGAATGTACAAATAATACATCTCCCCGTAGCGGAGAAACAACATCAATCATTAAAAGAAATTTGGAAAAGTAACTTCGTAAATATTATCACTGTTTTTTCTTTTTAAAAAAAGATTTCAAATCGTTTCCCAAGAAAATATATATTAGATGTAGACTTTAGCCACACAGGAATAGAGAGGACCCATAATTTTTTATATGGGCCCTCAATTTTTTATTTCTTGCCATTACGTCTTCCAAACAAAAATTTGCTTCCCTTTATCTTTGGAAAAGGATACTTCTCTCTAAGCTCTCCAACTTTCTCTCCAAATTCTCTTAGATATTTTCTCAGAGATTCTGTCTTTAGAAAGAGAAACAAGAGAAACTCCTCTTCAAGTTCGAGGACTTTCTCTTTAAGCTTTATAAGCTTATCTCTAAGCTCTCCAACTTTCTCTCTAAGTTCCTTTCGAAACTTAGCTCTAAGCTTTCAAAACTTCTTTCTAAGTTCCTTTAGAAACTTCTCTTTAAGCTCGAGAAACTTCTCTTTAAACTCGAGAAACTTCTTTCTAAGTTCCTTTAGAAACTTCTCTTTAAGCTCGAGAAACTTCTTTCTAAGTTCCTTTAGAAACTTCTCTTTAAGCTAGAGAAACTTCTTTCTAAGTTCCTTTACAAACTTCTCTTTAAGCTCAAGAAGCTTAGCTCTAAGCTCGAGAAACTTCTTTCTAAGTTCCTTTAGAAACTTCTCTTTAAGCTTTATAAGCTTAGCTCTAAGCTCTCGGACTTTCTCTCTAAGGGAACTTAGAGATTTTATCAGATTTGTAAGAAGTTCATCACACAGGGAGCTGTCAGAAGGAAAAGATGAACTTATGCTACAAAAAGAGTCCATTTTCGACTCCTTTACCTCATTCATAGTTTCATTTTGTCCAAAAACCAGCGAATGTCTCCTACCCAAGACACTTTTGGTACGATTTCCTAGATCTTGAAGAATTGAAACAAAACTATCTTTTATAAGATTCAAACTATTTTGAATATTTTCCCAATGATCTATTTTGGGATACATTCGGACCCTCAACATAGTAGATCGACTACCATTATTTGTATTCCACCAATATCTATTCATGCAAATAAGATCTTCTAATCGATAATGAGGCCAAAGAAAACGTCTTATCTTTTGCCTTTTATCTATGATAAGATGTTCATCTTTTTCCATGAGACCTTCGTCATTTGGTATCTCTTTACTATTTAATTCTGTACTTTCATCCAAATGATTTTCCAGATTCAAAAGATTCAAAATTCGAAATTCTCTACGACGTCCTGGAAGAAAAATATCTTCGAAAATGAAAGAACTTGAAATTTTCTCATTGAGATTTTCAATAGTTTTTCTTTTTCTTCGTTCAGATCTATCAAAAAGATTTACATCTTTTCTTTTCCTCTTTATTTTTAGGAAGAGACTCGCAATATTGTATATCAAGAATCGGTCATTAAAGTACCTCGGTAGAAGTGGTATAGATCGTCTATGCTTATCGGCAAAAACTCTGAAATAATCATTCTTCTTGAAGTAACTCTTAAGATACAACATAGTCTCCAATAATTCCAAGTCAAGTTATCCATTCTCCAAATATGGCAGAACGAGTTCGGCTACAGCAGCCGGGTTGCCTAATTTCTTTTGATCTAAGGCGCAGAACTAGGAAACTAACTGTTTAGCAAGTTTGTTTCGGAATCACTCATTATTAAATATGCACAAATAAAGGGCTCCGAAGAAGTACGACTTTATTGTTGCAATTTTTATTTATATAATCTAAAAATTCATTTCGACCAATTGAACTTTCTCAAATTGTTTCTTCTTAAGAACCAGAAATATCTATGCTAAAATGACAGATGCTAAGAATAATAAAAGACCTTGAACACGTAAAGGATCTTGAAGTACTATTTCTGCATTTTTCTGACCAAATCCACCTACATTAGGGTTATTCATTAACGACTGATCTGCCTTGATGAATTCACCTTCTGAAACAAGAAGTTCCGGTCCCGGAGGTACAAAGTCAACCACTTGTCAACCGTCTGATGGATTATGAATAGTTATTTGATATCCACCCTTTTCTTTACGTGCAATTTTACTTACTTTACCCGTTGCTGAAGTGTTGTAGACTGTATTGTTGCTTTTGCTACCATCGGGATAAATTTGTCCTCTTCCTCTATTAACACCCACATATATGGGATATTTTAGGAAGTGAGCTACTTTATTAGTAGCGGGATTTGGTGAAAGGATGGGAAACACAATTTCACTATATTTTTGACCAGGAACAGGACCTATTATTATAATATTTTTTTGATTGGGACGATAGTTCTGAAAATAAAGATCACCTATTTTTTCCTTAATCTCAGGATAAATACGATCCGGAGGAGCTAATTCAAAACCTTCGGGTAAAATAAGAACAGCTCCTACATTTAAAGTTCCTTTCTTACCATTAGCAAGAACTTGTTTTATTTGCTTATCATAGGGTATTTTAACAACTGCTTCAAAAACGGTATCAGGAAGCACAGACTGTGGAACTTCAATCTCCACAGGTTTTTTAGCCAAATGACAATTGGCACATACAATACGTCCAGTTGCTTCTCGAGGATTTTCATAACCTTGCTGTGCGAAAATGGGATATGCATTTGCAATAGATGCCCGAGTCATTACATCGATCATTATTAAGACGGATATTGATTGAGTTATCCACTTTTTTACCCAGTCATCATAAGTTTTTCTATTTTGCATGGTTCAATTTTTTGTTACAATTCTTTTATTTAAAATAAATAGTAGTAGGTAACTATCATAGTTACCTGCCTGCAATTCTGCTACTATATTAAACCTAAAGCTAAAAAATAAGAAGTATCGCCCTAAAAAAAGTAAAAAAGGTGGGGACCATTTGTTATTCACTCATTGAGTGATAAGTTACTACAAGTGAAGGAGATATACAATTCAAATGACATAAGATCCAATATTTGAAAATTGTGTCTAAGATGACTGGAAAAGTTGAAACAAGAACATATATTATTCGTTCATTATGGGAAAATCCATAATTTTTGAAGATTAAATTGATGATCAGTTCCCAACCATGGGGCGAATGAAACCCAATACATAGATCGCTTGCTAAAAGAATAGAAAAAGCTTTCATTATATAGAATCGTTTTGACTCTACCACTGAGTTATATCCCTTTCCTATCCTCATCTAGAAGGAAAATTGTAAGAACTTCCCAAAGAATCGAGAAACTCCATGAAAATCTATCATTATTCTCCGGAAATTCTATCTTGCTTTCATACTCCTTCAAAACCTCGTCAAAAAAAAGAAAAAAGAATGGAATCAGAGGAGAAGTATATGCCAGATATGACATGGCATTTTAGATTGACCTTTTATTTAAAGAAATTTTGTAACTAAACTATGTAACCTAGTAGGTAAAGAGTTTTTTATATTCTGGATAGACTTATTCTATTTGGATCGACATAATGGAATTAAATTTCCTTCATGTTGATTGTCGAGTTTAAACAAGTGGAACCATCTTCTATCGTAGTACAATCTTTTTCTTATTGAGTTATCACTTTTCTCTCGATCCAAATAAACAAGATGACTGATACTAGCAATTCAGTCAAAAATAAAAATTGAGCTAGCAAAATAGTGAAGTAATTAACTAACTAAAAAAAGAATTGTTTTTCCCTAGACTTTCTCAATTTATATTGCCGATTGGTGGGCACAGCCACTCGGAACGAAGAATATATTCTATTGATACATTTTAGCATAGGCCATCAAAATAATCCTGAGCAGCCAAACCATGCCACCCAAACCAAAGCACGAAAGTCAAAATCTTTTATCAAATCGATTCCTAGTTTAAATAATGGATAACTACACAGATAAGCTCACATTAACCCGTCAATTTTGAATTGAATTTGTGATTCAAAAAAAAAAAATGATATTTCGAGATATAAATAAAAAATGAGCATATTAACAATAATGGATAAAAAAAAGGTTGTCATTCTTATTCTTTTTAATAGAGAAAGAAAAATGAATCCCGAAGGAGTCGCATAGTTTTTTTGTTATAAAAAAATGGAATATATATATATAATCATTCATGTTAAAACACGAAAACTGTCTAATCAAGTTTTCATAATGAAGAAAGGGAATACTCGAAAAACAAAAATGTCCTACTTCAAAAGAATTGAACGAGAAGCCGTATGAGGTGAAATTCTCATGTACGGTTTTGTATAGTGGCAGTAAAGGTAACTTATTTGTCAACTTTTCCACTATCACCCCTAAAAAAGCAAACTCTGCCTTACGCAAAGTCGCCAGAGTACGATTAACCTCTAAATATGAAATCATTGCTTATATACCTGGTATTGACCATAATTTACAAGAACATTATGTAGTATTAGTAAGAGGTGGAAGAGTTGAAGATTTGGCCGGTGTTAAATATCACATAATTCGAGGAGTCTTAGATGTTGTCTCAGTAAAAAATCGTAAACAAGGGCGTTCTAGTGCGTTGTATATTCTTATCTAAGATTTGTATCATTTTATGATGATGCCATGTCAATTGCTAAAAACATGTAAAGTATATGGCTAACCCAATAATGAACATTTTGTAAGGGGACTAGAGCAGGCTAAAACAAATGATCGTATTAATTTGTAAGGATATTATATGTCTAAGGTTTAATATTGAATTCATTTCATAAGTTTTCCCTTACTTAGTGTGTGTTAACATAAAATTTGAAATGTCTTGACCTTTTCGGAACAGGTTCAATTCAAATAGCATTAATTTAAAACACCTTCTCCTTTTTTTTACTCTTTTAAAAACCTAAGGACTTAATCGTATAGATATAGAAAATACAAGATTTCTAATCATAGCAAAAGAAAGGAAATAGATACTCAATTGAGAATGAGTAAACATAATTTTATGCATAAGAATTATATCTTATATATGCAGATAGAATCGTGTGGAAAGCTGTATTCGATGAAAGTCGTATGTATGGTTTGGAGGGAGATCTTTGATACCTTTAGAGATCCACCTTACAATATGGAGTTAAAAAGCCGAAATAAGTAATTATTAGTCTTTATGAAATCAATTTATGAACCTTTTTCACACTCATGTCACGCCAAAGTATTGTAGAAAAGAAAATTGATAAATTTGATCCAATTTATCATAATCAATTAGTTAACATGATCATTAATTGTATTCTTAAACACAGAAAAAAATGATTAGCTTATCGAATTTTTTATCAATCTCTAAAAAAGATTCAACAAAAAACAGAGAAAAATCCACTAATTGTTTTATGTCAAGCAATACACAAATTAACTCCCAAATTGATAGTAAAATCAAGACGTGTAAGTGGATCAACTTATCAAGTTCCCATTGAAATAAAAAATAAAGAAGGAAAAATACTTGTTATTCGTTGGTTATTAGAGTCATCCCGAAAATGTTCTGGTCAAAATATGCATTTCAAATTGAGTTACGAAATAATGGATGTTGCCAAAGAGAAAGGCAATGCTATACGCAAGAGACATTGTATAAGTAGATCATCTTGATAAGATTGAGTTTGAATAAGATCTATGTTTGAACTAAAACTGTTTTTAGAATACTGGTTAGAGGTCTTTTCTTCTGAATCTGAATTCCTTAAAAAATGATAGGAAGAGTTTTTGTCAAAATTGACAATTTTTGGGCTTATTAAAGGAGTTTTATAAATATCTTCAATCGAAAAAATTTCTATATTACTATGAATCAATGAATTCAATTTATGAAGTAAACTAGATGATTGATGACAATCATGGATTAACGCTTGGTCACGTAAATATTTATCCAATAATATATTGACTTGTGACTTTATGAGTGAGATAGTTTCTTTCTCTGAGTACATAGCTCTTATTTTAGCAATATATAAAGAAAGCGGATTGTTATGAATGGGAACTAAATTGGGAACTAAATTTAATAATTGTCCATATGTTATATTCTTTTTTTTTATATGAATCCTTTCTATGTAAGAAGCTAATCTTTTTTTATAATTTAAATGAGGATGGTGTAAATAATCTAAAAATTCAAATGTATTTGCTTTGCAAAAAGAAGCTCTAAATGAATTTTGATTAGATAGCTTTAAGGGATTTAACCAATTGTCTCGATCATTGAATATTGTTGAAAGACCTACGTTATTAGATAGTTCCATGTAAATTTTTCCATTATCGAATACATCAATAATCGATTCAATTATAGGTTTCTCATTCAAACCTAATGGTGCTATTGTTTGTTCATCGATCGAGGATTCAAGATTAGGAATTGATTTCTAAAGATTCTCTTTCATTTTCAAGCGGATTGATAATCTCCCAGATAATCTTATAAATTTTATTCTCAAAAAATTTATTGGGATTTCCAAACCAACCCCAATGTTGAGTAGTCCATAATTCAATTGGATTGAACACTCTATTTTTGAAATTATTTTGTTTGGAAATGGACAAAAGACCTTCTAATCTTTTTTGAAAGTATTCGATCTAAATGGATAATACAAAGTGTTATTCTTTTTATTGTCAAAAATTCAAAGAATAGAGTGATTCAACCTTTGTTTCTGACATATTCTCCAACTTGATGAATGTTGGGTAATTGCATCTTGCGTTACATTATTCAATTTTATCCAATTTGTTCGAATTGGATCTTTTAAATTGCGACTCAATGTTTTGATTAAATAGATTCTATCTAATAGAATTCGTAATTCAAAATCGAATTCCAAATAATATTTTTTGACTATTTTTTGGAATTCGAAATAGTGGAATTCCAAATTGAATTCCAAATAGTATTTATTGACTATTTTTTGGAATTCCAAGTAGTATTTATTGACTATTTTTTGGAATTCCAAGTAGTGGAATTCCAAATTGAATTCCAAATAGTATTTATTGACTATTGGAATTCCAAATAGTTGGAATTCCAAATTGAATTCCAAATAGTATTCATGGAGTAGTTTTGCCAATTCAAAAGAATATCTATTTTTTGTTTCAATTAATTGAATATAGAATCTTTTAAAGACTTTTTTCCATTCCAAATAATACTTCTGGAACCATTTTTGAAAAGCATACTTATCCAATGCAGTTTCGGATTCTAAATCCACATTCAGGATAATTTCATCATAGACAATTTCATCAGAGTAACCCTGTCCAGGCTTAGTTATTGATAGAGTCAATTGATCGGTTATTTTAAGAAGAAAGTTTTTCAATCGAAAATCATCGTTTAATGTTAATTGTTCTTTATTTAATGTTAATTGCTCTTTATTTTGATCACAGGATGAAGAAGATCTTGAAGATAAATTTTGATTAATAAATCGAATACAATTTAATTGATTTATATCTTTTCTAATGTTCCATCCGGGATCTGATAAAATATCATAGTTTACAGAAGGATTCTTAAGAAATGTTTTCACCTTCCATAGATCAACTATTCTCTTTTTTTCTAATCCCCTGAAATATTGAAAAGCATCTTGTCGCCCTTTCAACAATTTGAATTTTTCACTAGGTTTCTTGGTATAATTAATACTTATACATGATTCATCTATTGACAAATCATCAAAGAATCCTTTAAAAAATTCCGACTCTAAGAAGGAAGAAGATTCTCTTGTTCGATCTGATTCTTTTTGTTCAATTTCTTGTTCCATTATCAATTCTCAGTTTTCCCATATTTCGTCCCATTTATCCATTTTTCTTTTTATATTTTGTATTTCTTCTTTATAGCCTTCGATTTCTTTAACTCTTTCTTTCCTCTCTGCAATTATGTATGCTTCTAATTTTAATTCTGATTCTGATTTTGATTCTGATTTTGAAGAGAAACATTAGAATGGGGGGTGGCAGTAGCAGTAACGGGTTCAATTCCTGCTGGATGCACAATAAATAGTTATTGTGCTCTACTCACACTATCTTTTAAATGAAAGAATCGCAAATAGCGAGGTTCTCTCGATTCAATTGATTAGATTATCTGCTCCCATGTTTTGTTATTCTTCACTTCTGTTATAACTTAAATAGAACAAAATGACAAATATTTTATTTACGCATGTTTGAATGACATTTTCTGAGAATGAAAATTGATATTAATATGGTACAAAATGAACTTCTAATTTAACGATCAAGTTGATTTTGTAATTAGAAGTTCATCTGATAAAATTAGCCTATTCCCTGCCATTTTAAGAATATAAGGGCAAATCCTACTTTTTTCAGTTAGTAAGAAAAAGGTTTATATAAATACTCTAAAATAATGTATCTTGGGCAATTGCAACAATTGGATTCATTACTATTCCCAGTAAAGTAGATGCTATTACACATACAATCATACTAAATTCGATAGAATTTTTTGAGATTGAAGAAGATAATCTATAATTTTGCACGTGGGGAGTTATTTCTTTGTTTCGTTCAGTCATTAATAACTTAATTATTTTCAAATAATAATATATTGAAATAACACTCATAAAGAGTCCTATCGAAACCAATAAATAGGAGCCTGCTTGCCATCCACACCAGAATAGATAAAGTTTTCCAAAAAAACCTGCTAATGGAGGAATACCTCCTAGAGATAGCAGACATAAAGATAAAGACAAAGCTAAAAAAGGGTCTTTCATATATAATCCTGCATAATCCCGAATGTTGTCTGTTCCTGTACGTAGACTGAATAATACAATACAAGCAAAAGTTCCTAAATTCATAAAAATATAGAGCAGCATATAAGTTATCATACTCGAATATCCATTATTTGAGTCTCTATCAATTATTCCAATAAGGATATATCCAATTTGACCTATCGATGAATATGCAAGCATACGTTTTATGCTTGTTTGAGTAATAGCAATTAAATTCCCTAATATCATGCTAAGAATAGCTAATATTTCCAAAAGAAGATGCCATTCGTTCAATGAGAAATAAAAAATAAAATCAAAAATTCTAGTGGCTAAAGCTGAAGCAGCTACTTTTGAAATAACAGAAATAAAAGCAACGACTGGAGTGGGGGAGTTAGAGTCGAAAAGAGGAATTCTCCCTCTTTTCTCTCATTCAGAACCGTGCATGAGACTTTCTTCTCGCACGGCTCCTAAGTGATAAAAAAGATTAGCATAATCGTTTGATTCTCTCTTTTTTTATTACCTTCCTCGTGTATGTATAAGATTGAATCTATTCAATTGATAGAAAGAATCATTAATCCTTAACTTTCCGAGGAATCCTTACTCAGTGGTTATTAAGGTAAACCATTTTTTAAGGTAAACCATTTTTTTTTTTTCTTATTTTGAAAATTCAGTTATGAAAGAGTTAAAAAGAAAAAAGAAAACCATCTGATTTAATTCGTTCTGAATAGTCATGAGATGTTCATCTTAGGGTAATCTTTTTGTCGACGGATGCCTTTTTTTTTAACTCGTAGTTTTTGAAGAATGAAAACTTACTATGTAGCATCTACGTTAAGAATAAAAAGATTGTACACGTCATTAATTTGATCCTTTGTAAAAACTACCCGTAATAACTAACTTGTAAAAGTTATTTGTTTATTCAATTAAACAATTTAGTTTGTTTCTTACTTTGCTTTACCTTAATTCAATTCAATTTTTGGTAAAAGTGATGTCTTAGTCCAAGTGGGAATAATAGTCTTTTCTTCCACATGTCTATAGAGTTTTTATAAATAGAAACATCTCTAAAAAAGAGATTTAGAAATGTAATAATTTGTAAAACGAATCGCACTCCTTCATATACATCGGGGGTCCATTGATGAAAAGGAACTAGAGAAAGCTTGAATGCAATTCCTACCGTTATAGATAGAAGTGCAATCCAAATTCCTGGAGAGTTATACATTTGTGTATTGATAAGACCATTGGCTATTTCTTGAAGTTCAATCTCTCCTCCAGATAGACCATATAGCCAAGAAAGACCATAAACAAGAATGGAAGAACTTGTTCCACCCATAAGTAAATATTTCATAATAGCCTCATTAGACCGTACATCTCTTTTGGTATATTCCAGATAATAGGTAAGAACATAGACTTAAACATTCTAAAGCTACGAAGATAGTTGCTAAATCATTAGCACCACATAAAAACATTCCTCCTAGAGTAGCTATTAATATGAATAACAAAAACTCTGTTACAGCCATTTCTGTACATTGAATGTATTCCATGGATAGAGGAATACATAAAGTGGAACATAATAAAATGAGAAACCGAAATATTTTATTAAAATTGTTTGTTTGGAAATTACCAAAAAAACTGATCGTAGGTTCTTCTCTCCATTGAAATAACAGAACCACTATACTTAGCACTAAACTTGTTAAAGAGATGAAATAGAACCAAGTTGTCTTTTTCTGATCAGAAATGAAATCGATAACTAGAAGAAGAAATAGGCCGATAATCAAGATACATTCTGGAAAAATGGAACTCCCATAGAAGAGAAGCAAATGAAATTCTTTCATAAAAATGATTTAAAGGTATTAATTGAAAACGAGTTTTTCATTTTGGCCGGATCATGATTTAGTAACTTCAATTAATCTTCGAAAAAAATTTTCTTCCATTTACATTTATAATAAACCTAATGAATAAGATTGAATATTGATAATCTCCTTATTATCATTTATCTATGATTTATTTTTCATTCTTCTTTTCCTTTCGTTTTCATTCCAATAAAATTTGTATCAATTTTGATAAAGTAAGTTTTCTTTTATTGCTCAGAATGGAATAGATCTATGGATCTATTTATAGATTTAGTGGGTTAATGATAATGTGCAAAAGTTTTATTGGATTCTGCCATTTTATGAATCTCTTCCTTCTTGCGTATAGCATTGCCTTTCTCTCTGGTAGCATCCATTATTTCGTAACTCAATTTGAAATGCATATTTCGACCATAACGTTTTCGGGATGACTCTAATAACCAATGAATAGCAAGTATTTTTCCTTACAGTTGATTCTTTTTTATAGGAATGTGGAGCTCATCAAAGATTTGCAGTATGACTCCTACTACTTTGAGAAAGTAGGAAGAATTATTAGATCTTTTAGAAGGCTTAGAAATGTTACTAATTTAAATTGGTATGGTTCTTGGCTTACATTTATCGACTATATCGAGATGGACTCGGATCCTGATGATGTCGGATTATCGCTACTATTTAAAATTTGGTATGTCAAAAATATTAAATGGCGTTTACCTTCAAAAAAGCGGTTTTTTAGAGAGAGAAAGTATGGTAACTTTTCCTCCTTTTCCTCAATTATAAAAACAGTAAAAACAGTTTTGTACGAATGTGACCTGGATGATTTCCTTTTGAGAGAAAATAGATTGTTATTAGTACAAGAACAAATATCTCAATTTGAATCGAAGTTAACTCCCCCTATTGGTTTCTTTCATGAATATTTTGAACAAAGAAAATAGCCGGGACTTGTTTACTTTTGATATTTAGCTGAATTTATTCAATAAGGTCTAACTCATAGAATAGGTGTAATGAATTATGAATTAAATTCATTATTTTTAGCAGAAATGTCGATCTTCACTGACTTTTATTAGAAGATGAATTTCTTGCCAATTGACTCGTCTTTATCTGACCAAGTGAGATTTTACCCACTCTACCCGGTACCGTCCCTTTCGAATCGAATTTTATTGATAGGGCCTAAGGAAACTGGACGATCGTATTTGCCTAAAAGTTTAGCAGCAGATTCTTATTTACCTTTAATAAGAATATCTCCTAAAAGTTTTTTGAGGCAGCGGAAACTTCTGCCTCGCTATGAATCCAAGTATACATCTTCAACTCAAAAATCATACCTTGAGCATGAAAATATCCTTCGGTCTCTCGGCTGGTCAGGCAGGCCAAAAGACATATATGAGAAACCGCATTATGATAGAAAACCTCATAAGTTTTTGTATACCCGAGGAGAGGATGCTAACCCTCCAAGAGTATTTTGCGAGAAGAGTTATCCAATTCGTGTTTGCACTCAAATTGGCAAAATTGATGTCTCCTTGCGTCATATGGATTCCAAGCATTCATGAACTGAATGATTACTTCTTCCTTATTGCATTATTTCTAGAACTCCTTCGGGATGCATATAATGTGATTGATGGTGAAAAACTTGCCTGCCCCACATCGAGAAAAGGAATTTCCTTTGCTTTTATGTAACAAAAGGCTCTACTTGAAAAAAGAGTGGAATTGCTTTGATGAATTTGGATTAACTACCAAAGGCTTTACTACACTAGATCTAGCAAAAATTTCTGATGAAATATTGCTAATTAGCATGAGCCAAAATACTTCAGCTATTGACAATGATATAATTGGAGTAGCTTTGTATAGATCAAGTTTGGGTCCTTGCAATTATAATCTGAAATTCAGTGAATTTTTCAAAGGACTTCCCTATAAGATAGGAAAAGCTATTATACAAAATAAACTTACGTATTTAAAAAATTCCCTAAGACTTACTCTAGATTTCCAGGGTTGAAGGGCAAACTATTTGCATCAATGGTATTTAGAACCTTCAATTGCTGGAACAGCTGTGAAAGAGTTCACCATATTCTATCATATTTTGGGTTGCTTTGCCGGATCAGTAGCTCAAGATTGTTGGTTTCTCTCAGAATCAAATAAAGAGAATTGGAGTCCTTTTGATCCTTTCATTGCAAATGATTTCATTCTAGCTTCGAGTCTTTTACAGGGTCTTTTGGAAGAGTTTCCATCATTGGCAATATATCGGGGTAATTCTAATTACATCACAATTGCTCCTCAGTTCAAAAGAGATACGATGCAAAAAGGATTATCTTCTATACTAGATCAAATCATTTTATCTAAAGAATTAAGAAACTCCTACGTAGAAGAGGAAACTCCTATAGTTTGTGATTCTAGGACCTGGCGTTTTAGTTTTATTTGCAGCAATCGATTCGAGCATATTAAAGATATAACAATAGAAAATCCTTTATTAGATTATCTTCATCTGTTTGGAAGGTTTCAAGAAATACCAACCCGTCTTTCTAGTTTGTATTGGAAGAAATTTTTGATGTCTAGCCCCGACCTCCAGCCTCTTTATGCCGCGAAGGATGATATTGTAGAAAGAAAGACAGCTACTTTCTGGGAAGCAAAATTCTTATACAATAAGTTTTAAAGGATGGGAATATACCAATTTGATACAGAAGAGTATGCAATGGGGTATAAACCTTTAAATACACCAGTAATCTATCTAGCTCGTCGATTTCTTTAGGATCCCATGAGTATTTGCTTTTTAAATAAGCACTCTACTTTTGAACGAAGAGAACTTTTTGTTCCTAAAGAACTCGTGAAGAGTATTTATCTTACTTATTCTTCAACAAGAGAGCTAAAATACAGTATTAAAAAAATGTTAAAGGCTATCGTTTTATGCAATGCTATATAAATGTTATCGGTCTTAAAGCTCTTTAGCTAAATAAGATCTTCTCTCTAGTTTTGTAACTAGCCATTCATCAATTGCATTTTGATTTGGATCAAGACTTTGATTGCCCAAGTTTACCATTTTGGCAAAGAAAGACATACTGGGTGGAGCTGTGAAAGAAATTCTTTGGTGCCCGTCACTGAGACAAACATCGAAGAAATATTCAGCGGCTTGATTCTTCACCGGACCACGAAGAATGAAATTCCCTACACCAACATATCGTTGGGGGAGGTTGAATCGATTAGAATCAAAAAATATTAATGGCCATGGTTTTACCATCATGTTGGACAAAACTGATTCTGTTTCAGTGTCCTAATCCAAGTCTTTTAATGACAAAACTTGGATTAATTTCTTAGAAAGAGAAGGAATATAAACGGGTTCATTAATAATAGCTTTTTTAGGAGCTTTCTTTCTCTTGGAAGCTATTTTATCCATTCTATCTGTTACCGTTTTCTGTCGGTCATAAAATTTCTTCTTCTTAGCGCTATATTCTTCCGTGTCCTGTTCTATCTCTTCTAGAGGACCCTGAATAAAGGATCTTTGGTCATTCCATTTAGTCAGGACCAATGATGGACTTCTCCTATAACATGTTAGGATAAAGTAAGCAAAGAAAATAACTTGAAAAGTGAAAGCGAATAGATGCTTTTTCTTTCCTAATTTTAAAGGTGTATTTCCTTCGACACGTGAACAAAAGATTTTTGTCATTTTGACAAATAGAACTTGGCCGGTTAACCATCAAGCTACGCTTCTTAGTAGAAATAAGAGGTTGCCACTATACCTAAACAACATCATGTTCACTAATCTCGGAAACACAGATTTACCGAAAAGGGCAGGATTCAGCAATTGGAGAGCTACTCCAAGAAAAAACTCTATTACAGGATTGTTAATCCAAGGGAACAATAGATTGGAGAAGAGTATTCTAATCAAAAGAAATAAGAAGACTGGCACAAACATTAGAGTCATCGCGTGAGGTTTAAATAACGCTCTATAAATAGGGGAAAGTTAAATCGATGAAAAGACTATAAATTGACCCACAAAAGAACCACTAAGAATCAATTTTCCCGTAGGAATTATTTTATTATTATTATTCCTGTCAACTATTTGATCCCGCAGTAATATGGACCTGACATAATACATCTGAGCTGGACCAATTGGCAATGTCGCTAAGAAACCGTAATATAATCCAAACAATATTACCGGAACACCTCTCTCTATCCACGACAATACAAAAGCAGCTAAAGCAGTTATCATAAGTAACCCTCCCATTTTTTATAAATTAATTGGTTAGAAATTATAGAATTGATTCTATATTTGATCATAGCCTCTTGTGTTTTTTGAATGAGAAAGTGGAATAGAATAATCAGTAGAGTTCCATTAAACACGGTTTCCAATGGGTAGAACCTCCTCAGGGAATATAAGGTTTTCATGAGGCTGATCCTCAGCCGCCATCCAAGCACGAATCTCCTGGGAAACAAAAATATGAGTCAAGTCAATATTCTGACCATTGTTAGTATTGATTCTTCCAAAAAATAGAATGAAAACCTCTCTATAAGACCTAATATAGACCAGCATACCAAAAGTTCAAAAGACGTTCAAACAAACCAATAATGGTTCGTCATTCTAGAGTGTAGCATGATCATGACCATTTTGGCAACCCCAATTTAAAAAAATGAATGGAATTATCCCTCGTAATAGGACAACATTATATAAGATGATTCTATTTTTCTATCATAACAACATTTATCTACATTAATGCATTTTTCTATCATAACAACATTTATATAGATGACTCTTTTTTTCTATCATAAAAAAATTTATCTTTTCTATCATAACAACATTTATATAGATGACTCGTTTTTTCTATCATAAAAACATTTATCTTTTCTATCATAAAAACATTTATCTTTTCTATCATAACAACATTATATAAGATGACTTTTTTTTTCTATCATAACAATATTTATATAGATGACTCTTTTTTTCTATCATAAAAACATTTATCTTTTCTATCATAACAACATTTATCTACATTAATGTATTTTTCTATCATAACAACATTATATAAGATGACTCTTTTTTTCTATCATAAATAGTTTTTTCGCAAAGATCATTTACTTCTGTTAATTTAGACAATTTTCATTTTCTTGTTTATCGAATCCCTGAATTCCTTCCTAGGCTAGATATTTCTACCATTAAATGAAATTCCTTATTTCATCATATTAAGTATTAACTCCTTTAGTTAAATAAAGAATAATTCTTAAATTGGGATCATTTATAACATGGCATTTATCTCAACATTTAGAATATGCCATTGTCTCTCTTTGAAGAATGATTTTCTCAAATTTATTTATACAGTTTATACTTTCTATAGTTTATACTTTCTATATAGTTGGTTAGGATGAATCCGAACCATTCAATTTCAAATATAATGCAAAGTGCCGACTATTCAACAACTTATAAGAAACGTGAGACAGCCAATAGAAAATAGAACAAAATCTCCTGCTCTTCGAGGATGTCCTCAACGTAAAGGAGTATGTGCTAGGGTGTATGTGCGACTCGTTTGGATCAGAAGCTGAAACGGACCAGGAAATTGCTCTAACAAGAAGCAAGAAGAACTTTCCTTCTATTAAAAAGTACAGATCTATCATCTACTCTTACCGGGGATGAAATTTATGGTTTCCATTGGTGCAAATCCAATCACCTTGATGTGGGATGAAAAGCACTTCCTCATTGGTAGCGAGTGGTCATCAATCCATTGAGCGAGGAAATAACGCAAATTGAAAAAAACATAAATATGTTTTTATTGCTGCGAGAATGGACAAAAGGTCAGCTACCTTGCCAACTCTCACAATTACATGTCGTTACTGTATCTATAAATCTTATCATGAGAGTATTTATTACTTGATAATTCAGGGGGGGAGAGTAGAGCTGAAAATGGTAAACTATACAAGTTACCAAGTACTCATCTTATATCTTACGGCTCTAGCGTATAGAGAGGACCTTACCGTTAGAAAAAGAACCATAGAAACAAAGAAATCCATAAAATATATACATATATATATTCTATTTTTTTTTCTTACTTAAATGCAAGGTCCGATCCCTTGCCTACTTGGAAGGTACCTAACTGAAGAGAATTATGGTTGGGAAGGTTAGAGTAGCAAAAGCCATTGGAATCTCTATTTTATACATTAGAACAATCAGTTTTATTCTTAATAAACAAAAAAAAAATGATTGATCAAAAAATAGATTATTCATTTATGAAGAATCAACTTCAATGACCAGAGTTAAATGTGGATATATAGCTAAAAACCATCGAAAAAAGATTCTCAGATTTGTATCAGGCTCTCGGGGAGTCTAAAATAACCCATTCTGAAAAACAATATTGATTCTGATTTTGGTACTTCCATTTTGAATCCGTTGCCAAAGTTTTTGGGATTTGGGTTAAAACCAAAAGAGGTTCTTAAAAGAATCCAGTTGTCCACAAAAAGGGCAATGACGGTCCCATATTCCCATATGAACTAATCACAATCCCACTAACAAGCATTGGAAAATAATACACTAGGCAAAGTGGGCCAACTTGTGTTTCAAAATAGAAAACTATATAGTGAGAAATCTATGTCATCAAATCAAGACTGAGATTGCAAATGCCATCTTTGGTTCAAAATTAGAACCATGGGAAAATGAGGAGAGAGCCAACAATATCCAAGACATGACTTATAATTGTGTAAGGCAATATTTGGACCCCACTTCCATTCTTTCCGCTAAAGTTTGGAAGATTGACTACCAATTTTGTGAATCATATAAGTCAGAATGGCCCCTATAACTGTATCAAAATCTCTCGATCTTGGTTAGGGAGACAAAACTTAGCCTTAATTTCATTCCATGACATGACTCATAGAAGTTTTGGAGAATAAATTTTGTGGTCGTTGAATGTGTTCCTTGTGAAACCATAGGGCTTGCACCCAAGGTAAACGAGCCAAGGGGTGACCATGGTCTTGCAACAAAGGAGACCACCATATATTCTACTAGTTGATGGAAGTACCATCATGGAAACTAAGGTCATTCCAAAATATCCAAGGATTGATGACCTCCCAAGATCTCCATATGTTTTTAGCCAAAAGCATCCCCTTGATGTGAACAACATCCATCATGGTGAGAAGTGTTTGAAAACCAATTCCCCTCCAGGTAGACTAGTTAATTGGACAACCAAAGGAGATGCAATACCAAATTAGGACTTTCTAGACTTCATCTCTATTAAAATAATATTTTATTATTAATTATTGGTCAATATCTTGTGAATATTGTAAACTAGCTATTTAAAGCTTTTCGTAAATTTCATTTTATTCTTCAATAATGTTTCTATTTTAGAAACTTGGTGTTTTAGAAACATTTCTCTTTGTAAATCTATTTATGAAGCATTTTTCTTCCATTTTAATATATCAAAGATTTCAATTTACCATTGTTTCATGGTATCAAAGCAGGTAAAAGTCTGGAATTTTTGAAAATCGTTTGAGTTTCTCTAGTATATGATTTTCTTCTTTTCCTATGTTCTGTCTGGTTGAGTGCAAGTGTATCTCTATCGATTTATGCCATGTTTGGAGCTTTCTTATTGAGCGCACTGGTTTTTTCTGAGCATCATGATTATTCTTTTCGGGTTAAAACTTTTCCTGCCTAGTGTTGGCGCACATATTTTTATTTTTGTGATTTTTCTTCGATCTTGTGTGTATTCAACATAAGGGCATTCGTGTATTATTTCCTGACATTGGCTCCATTCTACTTCCTCTAAGCATGCATTTTGTGACCTTCACCATATTCGTGGGTGTCATTTTCTAAAAAAACATGTTTTTTTCTATTGCTCTTATTCACGCATCTTCTATCTCCTTTTTCGGGGTGTTATTTGTTTGTGTGAAGATTCTGAAGTGATCTCCAACTCATTCATAGGTCATTGACTTTGTTTATGCCTCTCACGAGTTGAGCTCAGGTCTTTGCTCCTTGACGCGATTCTTCTCATATCACCCTCTCTGCATTTATGGAGCTTTTGTTTTTTACTCTTTGAAGTGGATCTCTGTGCACGTGTCTTTCAGAATCAAGCATTCTTCCTAAGTTTTTTTTGGTAGCTATCTCCTTCTAGTTTGGAGATATTTTTTGAAGTTCGTCATCTGCCTCCTAGCAGTGTTTTGTCCTTATTTGTTGCTCATGTTTTTTTAAAAAATTAACATCTCTTTATCTGTTAAAAGTCTTTGACGTGGATATTTGAGCGTTTTGTCCTGTTCTCTATCAGATGTTGGATTTGTCTCTTTTCAAGACTCCTAGACTCATTGTCTAAAGTGATTATTTCTTCTGATTGTCTATTTTGTCCTTAGGATTTGTGCCTTCATTTTCTAACAATTTTTTGCATTTGTGGGGTTTTGTGCCTCTTATTTATCAGATTATGTTACAAATGGCCTCCTTATCTCATCTCATGTTGGAGGGTAGTTAGAAGTTTAATGGTCGCAACTACAACACCTAGAAGCAACGCATGATGACAATCTTTGAATATTGATGCCTTGACCAAATTATTTTGGGTAAAAAGACACGATTTGCATCGGGAGATAAAGATCAAGAAAAGTTTGATGATAAAAATTGTGAAGCGATGATGCTCATTAAACTATCTATCACTGATGATTAGCTGCCTCAGGTTCCGTCTAGTAGATTAGCAAAAGAGTTTTGGGATCATCTGAAAGATCTTCATGAAACTTCCGACAAAAGTCATGCGTTCTTCTTGAAAACATGTTGTTTTCTATAATGATAGGTGAGAAGACAACTTTGTAGGTGCACTTAACCAAGATCAAGGACATCCAAGATCAACTTGAGGCTATTGGTTAGAAAATGGAGGAAGAAGACATGGTAGTCATCACTTTGAAAAGTACCAAAATCTGATGAGCATTTTATCGAGACTCTCAACATTAATTCAACTAATGTTAATTTGAAGTTTTCAAATCTTTGCACCATACTTTTGTAGAAGGATCGCTAGAAACAATAGTTTGGTAGTGGTGCTAGTTCATCCTCCATTGAGCAAGCATTTATTGCCAAGATCATTTAGAAGAATAAGGGAAAAAATCAGCCCTCTTAGCAGACCAATCAAGCGCAATATTCAGATTCTTCCAAAAAGAAGAATGTTTAGTGCAACTATTGTCATAAGTATGGCCACATGAAGAAAGATTGTTAGAAATGCTTGCCTTCTGAACATAAAAAATGAGAGTCTAAGCCTAAAGCTAATGTTGCTGAGCACATAGAGCAGAAGGAGTCTGTGCTCTACCCCTTCATGGCCAAGAGTCCAACACATCCTATAAAATTTTCTTCTTGGTACATTGATTCAGGTGCTTCTTGGTATTTTACTCATTGTTGGGACTGGTTCATTGAGTACATTCCCTTCAAAGATTCTATTATCTTTGGAGGAGGCGAGGAGTATACTTTTGTCAAAAAGGGAAACATGTAGATTCATTCTAGAGGGAGAAATTTAATATTTCTCGATGTATACTTCCTACCTGGCATGGAGCTGAATTTACTTTCAGTCAGTCAAATTATGACACACTCCCTTAGTTGGATATTATTTTCAGCATGCACACATGCAACATTGTTGAAGAAGAGATACACACCATAGTTTTTCAGGGCATTGAGGATCATGGTCTTTATAGACACATTGACTCTGGTGATTCTCAAGAGCATGCTATGGCAGCCAAGAGTACATCCATCAACAGTCTCTGGCATCAACGTTATGGGCACCTAAACATGCATTATCTCTCTCAGTTAGCTCATGATGATTTGGTTGGTGGCCTCCTTGCAATTTAGACTCAAAGTCATGGAGTATGCGAGGCTTGTCAGGATGGAAAGCAACATCGGACTACATTCTCAGATGGTGATTCATGGCGAGCTTCCAAGGTATTGCAGTTGGTTCACGCTGATTTATGTGGTCCAATGAATACTCCTTCAGTTACTGGTTGCAAGTATTTTCTACTATTTGTTGATGATTTTAGTAGAAAAATGTGGGTGTATTTTTTGAAAAACAAATCAAATGTGTTTGGTATATTTCACCAATATAAGGCCTTAGTTGAAAAAGAGTTTGGTTCTCCAATAGTTACTCTTAGGTCTGATAATGGGGGGAATTTTGTTCTTCTGATTTCTCCACATTCTATGTTGCACATGGCATTAAGCACCAACTCACCACACCATACAACCCACAACAAAATGGTGTTGTTGAATGTAGAAACTGCACCATCACTAAAATGGTTTGTTCTATGTTGGAGCATAGACATGTTCCTAAGAAATACTGGGCTAAAGCAATTTATACTATTATTTATCTTTTGAATCGATATCCAACTCATGTGGTTAAGAAGATGACTCCTGAAGAAGCCTGGTTTGGACATAAGCCTAAAATTAGCCACTTGAAAGTTTTTGGCTCTACAACTCATGTCTTGATTCTAGATGCCAAGTGCACTAAGTTGGATTCCAAAATCTGAAAACTCATGTTCACTGGTTACAATGAGAATCATAAAGCATATAGGTTGATTGATGTAGATACAGTTCATCTCATCTTTAGTTGTGATGTTGTGGTTGATGAAGTTACTGGGCCTTTCTTTTAGTCTTCTACTTTTGTGCATCTTGAGGATCAACCTCTGCAAGCTTCTGAATTGGGTATTTGTCTTCCCCTAGCTCTACATGATGGGAGTAATTCTGTAGTTGAGTAGCCACCTCCGCAAATTATTCCACCACCCGCCCCTCCTCAGGACAATCTGGATCCTAATCCAGTTGATTTTGTATTAGCCACACCTGGTGATGTTGTTCCACCTGTTTCAAATATTAGTACTTCTACTCTCCGGCCTAAGTGGTATGCTAAAACCATTAGTGATCTTCATGATGATGAATTGATTGAGGGTAGAACTGCTCAAAAGAAGAGCAAGCAGTAGAATATTGTTAATTTTTCTCTCATTTCCAATTTGCACAACATCTATGAGCCTTAAATATATTTTGAGGCTAAAGGCATACTTGAGTGGGAATAGGCTATGGAAGCTGAACATCATAGCCTTCTGAAGAATAACACTTGGATGTTTTTTGATCTTCCACCTGGGAAGAAGCCCATTGGCTACAAATGGGTGTATAAAGTCAAATGCAAGGCTAGCGGAACCCTTGACAAGTATAAGGCGGGTAGTATCCAAAGGGTTCTCACAGACATAGGGAATTGACTATGAGGAGGCTCTTACTACTACAACCAAAATGAGTACTATTCAGATTGTCCTCGCTACAGTAGTCCAGTTTGGTTGTGCTAGAATCAAACATGCTCTGATACCATATTAGAATTGGCTATGGATGCCAAGATCTATGGACCAAATAGAAAGCACAAAGAAGAGAGAAAATAATGTGACAAGAATAAACTATATTCAATGTCAATGATAATAAATATCAATGTGTCTATTCAGAAAAAGACTCCAATGGCACCCAACCCGCTCTGATACCATGTTAGAATTGGCTATGGATGCCAAGATCTATGGAACAAATGGAAAGCACAAGAAGAGAGAAAATAATGTGACAAGAATAAACTAAATTCAATGTCAATATGATATGATTCCATGTGTGTACAAATGTAGTAGAGACCCCTTGGTTATATAGCCAAGGTGAGAACATAGGAGTGCATAAGATTATGACAAGTGTCATAATATTATGACATGAGAGAACAATGAAAAACTATCACTCCACCTAAAGTGGAAAGTGATAATGTGATAACCACCACAAATAGTGGATCACCCACAAATGGTGGAAATCTAATCACATGATATGTCCATGAAAGGTGGAGGTGATAAAGTAATAAGAAGATAAATCCATCAAAGGTGAAAATTCTCCAACAACTCTTATGTGGTCCCTAAGTAAACTTAACTAAGGTGTAATTATGACCTAGGACAAGGTACAAAATATTTAATTACACCAACAGAGAACATAGGAGCTCATAAGATTATGACAAGTGTCGTAATTTTATGACATGAGACAACAATGAAAAGCTATCACTCCACCTAAAGTGGAAATGTGATAATGTGATAACCACCACAAATAGTGGATCTACCACAAAAGGTGGAAACCTAATCACATGATATGTCCATGAAAGGTGGAGGTGATAAAGTAATAAAAAGATAAGTCCACCAAAGGTGGAAATTCTCCAACAACTCTTATGTGGTCCCTAAGTAAACTTAACTAAGGTGTAATTATGACCTAGGACAAGGTACACAATATTTAATTACACCAACACCCCCCCTTAAGTGCAACTTAGGGAGAATGTACACAAATGCAAACAATGCAAGATGGGTCTCGACAACTAGGTCATATTAGGTGCCCATGTACAAATGCAATGCAATCTCTCACAAACGGAGAAAAGGAGAAAACCCAGTGGGAAAAAACTCCTCCCCAAAAGAGAGATGAAATACAAAATAGAAATGTTTTCAATGATGCATGAGAAGGTAAAAAGCCCATGTGAGAAAAAAGACCCCCCATAAGAGAGAAGTAGAAGAGAGACAAGGTAGCCCCTCTCAATGAGATAACCTACTGCAAGAGAAGCACTAGAAGTACACTATAGAGTAACACTGGAATCCTCAATTTGACAAGCAAGGAAAGATATTTCTATTTGCTATTGAAACCATATGCGAGTCACTGATTGACTCAAGGTGGAATCATGAAAAAACAACAATAGACCCGATGCCAAGGAACACTGAAAAACTCACAAACTGGAACAACCCTGGAATCCATGAAGCAACAGTAGATGATTAAATGATGCCCCCCATAAGAGAGAATAATATGATGAAAGAATCTGGAAGCTATGTGTATCTCGATGCCGATGCCAAACTGTGACTAAAACTAATCCATAGGAGCAAGTACCATGAAGATTCTAGAACATTAACCATCAAATAAATGGCCCTCAAACTGATATGTGACCCAATATGAATCAGATGTGATTCAGGATCATTAACCATAGGCTCTCAATCTAAGATGTGAACCAATGTGAACCAACAATGTGCCAAGTTATGAACAAGATGTGGCCAAAAGAAACAACAAAATCCAGATACAACTTATGCGAGTTGTCATCAATATGAAGATGAGATCAAAGTGCAACTACACTCTAATCAGATTATTATGCAAGAAACCCCCTTGATGGAACTTTATGTAAGTTCATTTATTACAATACCCCATGATTGTAAAAGGAGAACATGCAAAACATGCATAAAACAAAGAGAAAATGCAAACCTAATGCATACAAAAAAGGAAATAGTGCATGCACTGATGAATGTTCACATCTGCCTCCATGATGAAAAATAACCTCAAATTTGTGTAGATGACCAAATTTGAAAAAATGGCCTACAATAGTATGAAGTTCTCGAAACTAGCTTATCGTTGATATCTCATTTTCCAAAAACAGACACCGTGGCCAAAAGTTATGAATTTTTCAAAAAACTGAATTTAGCTTGCAGGAAACAAGCTTTCTAGCAAAAACGTTTATTTTTAATTTGATTTCTGGAAAATCTACTTAGTGTTTGTAGACAAAAATAAAAACCCAGAAATATTTTGATGCTAGAAACAAAACCCAGAAATCGTTTTTTGATCCAACAAGCAAAAGATGAAAATTTGATTTTTTTTAACCTTCAGCCAGGAGAAAAATGACGTTTGACGCTTTTTGGGCTGCAATTTTCTCTAGATCTGTGCAAGATATCAAAAATCTAGAGTTACCTGATTCAAATTTCAACACTGGCTACAAAACCCAAAAATCGTTTTTCCTACAAATTAGTAAAAACTAGATTTTTGAAGCAAAAATGATGACGGCTCCAATAAAAAACGATTTTCAACAAACCCTTGTTTGTCAAAAATGCAAATGGTGATCAAATTGAATGAACCAAAAGCCAAATCTGACTTTCTCAAACCTTCTGGACGCAATGGCGAGCTCAAATTTGCACCAACAAGCTCAGATATAAACTTGCAATAAAAAACCAAAAATGAAACATCTTCAAATCTGGTACCTCTTTTCAAAAAAAGACTCTCCAATGGCACCCAACTCACTTTGATACCATGTTAGAATTAACTATGGATGCCAAGATCTATGGACCAAATAGAAAGCACAAAGAAGAGAGAAAATAATGTGACAAGAATAAACTATATTCAATGTCAATGATAATAAATATCAATGTGTGTACAAATGTAGTAGAGACCCCTTGGTTATATAGCCAAGGTGAGAACATAGGAGTTCATAAGATTATGACAAGTGTCGTAATATTATGACATGAGACAACAATGAAAAACTATCACTCCACCTAAAGTGGAAAGTGATAATGTGATAACCACCACAAATAGTGGATCTACCACAAAAGGTGGAAACCTAATCACATGATATGTCCATGAAAGGTAGAGGTGATAAAGTAATAAAAAGATAAGTCCACCAAAGGTGGAAATTCTTCAACAACTCTTATGTGGTCCCTAAATAAACTTAACTAAGGTGTAATTATGACCTAGGATAAGGTACACAATATTTAATTACATCAACAGGTTGGAAAGTCCATCAAATGGACATCAAGAGTGTGTTTCTCAATGGTGATCTACAAGAAGAAGTCTATATGACACAACCTCCTGGTTTCAAGGTTCATGTTAAAGAACATCAAGTTTGCAGACTTGTGAAAGCACTCTATGGCCTTAAATAGGCTCCACGAGCATGGTGCATAAAAATTGATAAGTACCTTATTGATCATGGTTTCTAGAGGAGCCCTTCTGATTCAAATTTGTATGTCAAACGTTCTAGTGATGATATTCTTGTACTGGTTGTTTATGTTGATGACCTTATCATTACTGGCCGCTCAGAACATTTGATTGAGGAGATAAAACACAATCTCAGTCAATCATTTGACATTGCGAGATTTGGGGCTTTTTCATTATTGTCTCGGTGTTGAGGTTTGGCATACATATGACATCTTAATTTCTCAGTCTAAGTATGCTCGCAGTTTGCTTGATAAGTTCAAGATGAGATATTGCAAACTTGCATCAACACCTATGGAGAAAGGGCTCAAACTATCAACAAAATCAAATTTACCTGTGGAAAATGAATCCACATTCATGCAACTAGTAGGCAACCTCATTTATCTCATTGCTACTAGACTTGATCTTAGTTTTCTAGTGAGCTACATCTCTCGCTTCATGACAACCCCTAAAGCTAAACATTGGGTTGCAACAAAGTGTGTGCTGAGATATGTGAAAGGCACTTCCGACTTTGGCATTTTGTATGGAAGGTGCAAAGATCCTAAGCTGATTGGTTATATAGACTCCGATTGGGCAGGTTCTATTGATGGAAAAAAGTCTACTTTAGGGTATGTATTTAGTTTGGGTATAGGTGCAGTTACATGGACTAGCAAGAAGCAACAGGCAGTGGCTTTTTCCTTGACTGAAGCTGAATATCAAGGAACTGTTAAAGAAAATCGTGAGGCGGTTTGGCTTCGAAGGGTGCTTTCAAACATGCAAATGTCTCAAGAAGGGCCTTCCCCCTCGTACTATGATAATCAAGGGGTGCTAAAACTTTCCAAAAATTCAATCTTCCATGAAAGGACAAAGCATGTTGAATTTCATTGTCATTTCATCCGCCAGCTTGTCGAAGATGGATCAGTGGTATTGTAGTATGTCCTGACTGAGGATCATACTACTGATATTCTCACCAAGTCTCTCAGTCCAGATAAGTTTGTAAAATTCAGGGGCCATCTTTCTGTAGTTGATAGTGTAATAATTGGCTATGAAGGTAGCCACCCAAGATCAAGAGGCCTAATAGAAAGCACAAGCATAAGAGAGATGGAAACAATATGACAAGAATGAACTGTATTATGCCAATAATGCAAATAGAATGTATGAATGTACATAGGAGACCCCTTGGTTATATAGCCAAGGTGAGATTATAGAAGGGCATAAGATTGTGACAAGTGTCATAATCTTATGACATGAGACAATTGTGAAAAACTATCACTCCACCTAAAATGGAAAAGTGATAATGTGATAATCACCACAAATGGTGGATCACCCACAAAAGGTGGAGAGGTAATCACATGATATGTCCACAAAAGGTGGAAGTGATAAAATAATAACATGATAAGTCACCAAAAGTGGAAAAGCTCCAACTACCTCCTATGTGGTCCCTAAGTAAACTTAACTAAGGTGTAATTATGACCTAGGACAAGGTACAACACATTTAATTACACCAACACTCCCCTTAAGTGAACTTAGGGAGAATGTACACAAAAGCAAACAATGCAAGATGGGTCCCGACAACTAGGCCATGTTAGGTACCCATGTACAAATGCAATGCAATCTCTCATAAAGTGGAGAAAAAGAGAAAACCACGAGGGAAAAACCCCCCCCCACAAAAGAGAGATGAAAAACAAGAGAAAAAGCTCTCAAATGTATGAGAAGGACAAAACCCCTAGAAGAGGAAAAAGTCCCCCCCATAAGAGAGAATGAAGAAGTCAAGTGACCTCCTCAGATGAAACATCTCGCACCCCTAAGAGAGCTTGAAAATGATGATATGTACTCTCAATGAAGGGTTTGGTGAAGATATCTACAACTTGCTTTGTTGTAGGACAATACTGCAAATCAATGACCTGCTCCTGTATCAACTCCCTAATGTAGTAGTGCATATGAATCTCGATGTGTTTGGTCCTCTGATGGTGAACCAGATTCTTCGAGATCTGGATGGCACTTTGATTGTCACAATGAATGACTGTTGAACGTGGAATAGTGAAGCCAAACTCAGTGAGAATATTCTGAAGCCAAATAGCCCTAGTAGCGACATTAACAACCCCTTGATACTCAACCTTAGTCGAAGAAAGAGCAATAGCATGTTGCTTCTTACTCTTCCAAAAAATGGGGCCAGAACCAAGATGAAATTTGTAGCCAGAAGTGGACTTACGATCATCAACATCACCAACCCAATTAGAATCTGTATATCCCACCAAGGTAAGTCCTGTACCTACTGCATAGTGAATCCCATGATGATGTGTACCCTATATGTAATGCAAGATGCGTTTGTCTACTTTCCAATGAAGCTCATGTGGTTCCTGCATAAAGTGTGAAACCATGCCAACTGCAAAGGAGATATCAGGGCGTGTATGAGTCAAGTAGATGAGATTCCCAACAAGCTGACGATACAAAGTGGCATCAACAAGTGGAGTAGAACACTTAGCCTCAAGCTTGACTCCTAAAAGAAAGGGAGTCAGAGCAGGATTACAATTAGCCATATGAAACCGAGCTAGAAGATCAAGAGCATACTTGGGCTGAGAGAGAGATATCCCAGAAGTTGACTGTGAGATCTCAATCCCAAGAAAATAGTGCACAAGGCCCAAGTCAGTCATAGCAAATCTATCCTACAAAGCAGATCTAACACTGCCAATGATGGATGAGGTATTCCTTGTAATGATCAAGTCATCAACATAGAGCACAAGTAGCAAATGAGAGTCACCCTATCGCAAAATTTAGACATTCAGATCTGAATGACACATGGGGAATTCTGTGGAGAGAAGAAAGGAATCCATCTTGGTATACCAAGCCCTAGGGGCCTGTTTGAGGCCATAAAGAGACTTCCTTAATCTACAAACCAAAGAAGAATCATGTATGAATCCCTATGACTGCTCCATGTAAATCTCCTCATGAAGATCCCCATGAATAAATGCACTCTTCACATCCATCTGATGTACAACCCAACCATGAGCTGCAAAAATAGCGAGTTTCAAGCGAATAGAGCTCATCTTAGCAACGAGAGCAAAGGTCTCTGTATAATCAACACTTGGAACCTGTGAGAAACCTTTTGCCACAAGCCGAGCCTTGTATTTATCCACACTTCCATCCGCTGCATACTTCATCTAATAGATCCTCTTGCATCGAACCATCCTTCTCCCCTTAGGGAGAGGAACTAAATCCCATGCGTGGTTCCTCATCAAGGAACTATACTCTTCCTCCATTGCTGAATCCCACTTTGGAACTCCTGATGCTTCCTTGAAGGACCGTGGATCGGAAGCACTAGCAATAAAAGCATGTGGAAACTCTTGATGTTGTGACCGAGTCCTTTGAGTATCTGAAGGATCCCTAACAAGAGAACCTGTTGACTCAAGAGTTTGTCAAGCCCAATGAGGTCTAGTAGGAGATGAAGGACGAGGCTCTGCAACTAAAAGTGGACCCTACGAAGGTGTGATCTTGCGAGTCAGAGTTGATGGAGAATCATTATCTGAGTCACTATCATCACTTTCCATGATGGAGGAAGGAAGAGGAGGATTAGAGGCCAAGCGAGGAGAGCTTTCCTCAAAGTGAACACTCCTCTCAATGAATAGCTCATGTGTCTCTGGATCCAAAAGTCTATATGCCTTAACGACTTCAGGATATCCAACAAAGATGCAAGGCCTACTCTGAGGTTCCAATGCCTTGCACTTCTTTGGAGGTATGCGTGCCCAAGCTGGACAACCAAAAACTCTAAAGTGTCTCACAACCGATTTTCTACCACACCAAGCCTCAAAAGGAGTCATACCCTTCAAAGCCTTATGGAGAACTCGATTTTGGATGTGTGTGGCACAACTGATAGCTTCTATCCAAAATTGAGGACCAAGAGAACAAGAACGAATCATGCAGCTAGCCATCTCCTTAAGGGTTCTATTATTCCTTTTAGCAACACCATTTTGTTGTGGAGTGCATGCAACTGAATGCTGAAGATCAATCCCCTCAAGAGTACAAAATTCCTCAAGTCTTTTGTTCACATATTCCCTTCTATTGTCTATGCGGAGAATCTTGACTTGATTCCTTGATTGCTTCTCAACATGAGCCTTGAAGGCTAGAAATCTGTCAAACACTTCACTCTTGTGAACAAGAAAATAGACCCAAGTGAAGTGGGAGTATTCATCAATGAAGGTGAGGACATAGCGGGCCTTGCTAAATGATGGCTCTAGAAATGGACCTCCTACATCACTATGAACCAATTGAAGAACTTCCAAAGCTCTCCAAGACTTCCCTTTGTCAAACTTCTCTTCTGGATGCTTACCCAAGGAACAACCATAACATATACCTTCTGAAAAGCTGATTTGAGGGAGTCCTGTAACCATATCCTTGGAGCTAAGTTGTTGAAGATAGCAGTAATTGAGATGTCCAAACTGCTCATGCCATAGCTTACTTTCTGAATTTGAATGAGTGAGCAAGGTTGTAGAAGGAGACTTAGGAATAAAGTGGGAAAATGAGTAAAGCCATGTGTTGTGATTGGCTTGTCGCACTGCAACCAAGGCATCATCCTTAAGTTCTTTGACCACAACTGAATTTGGTAAAAACTAAACTTTCTTGCCATCTCCAAAGTGAGTTATTTGGTAGATTGAAAGAAGATTGGTGCTCAAGTTAGGAACATAGAGAACATTCTCAAATGTTCCATCATCCATGACAACCGAACCTTTTCCTTCAACATCCACTTGAGTATCATCTCCTATGAAGATGTGAGGTACCTTAGATGGCTCCAAAGAAGAAAATGACTCCCTTGTAGAACCCATGTGATGAGTGGCACCCGAGTCAAGTATCCATTGTTGTGAAGAACCCATAGTAGCCATAAATTCTTGCCCTTTTCCTTTTGATTGTGAGGAAGTAGAAGGAGATGAATCCTTTTTCTTGTAGGCGGATGGCAAATTGATGCCATTCTTCTTGATGATGTTTTTCAACTCATCAATTTTCTTAGTGTGGAAATGATGCTCATCATGCCCAAATCTCTTGCAATATGAACAAGTTGGTCTCTCCTTCTTACTTGAATTTCCCTTCTTGGGAGAAGATGAATATTTCTTTTGTTGTGGAGAGGATGATTGTGTTTTATCTTGTTGTGTCTTTGGCCTAAACTACTTCTGCTTCTTGTTAGAACCCTTTCCTTGAGTCCCTTGATTCCCTTAATTTACCACCAAAGCTTTGGACTTTGAAGACTTGAGAATCCCCATGCTTATTAACTTTGCTTGCTCTAACATCAAATTTTTTGTGAATGCATCAAATGATGGAAGAGTGAAAGAACTACCCACTGTCAAGTGATGGGTTTGGAAGCTAGAAAGAAATGTTGCATATTCTAATGGAAGCTTTCCCAACAAATTGTAGACCAATTGTGCATCCTTTTTGTTAATGCCACAATCCTTAAGCTATGCTCTTAGCTCATTTTCCTTAGTGACATAGTCTTGGATTGTATCAAAATTATTGGGATCTAACATTGTGAGATCATTGTCAAGCTAATAACCTCTAATCTCATCAACTTGGCCATACAATTGACCAAACTTTTCCCAAGCTACTTTGATTGTTTTACAGTTTTCAATTTGAAAGATTAGATCTTTTGATACCTATTTCCTTAAAGTTCCAAGATCCATAGTATTTTTAGTGAGCCAATCCATATGAGCATTAGGATCAGATGGTGCAACAATAGTTCCATCAATATAATGAGTTAATCCTTTTTCCATTAACTTACTCCAAGCATCAATTTTCCAAGAAGCATAGTTATGTGGAGTTAACAAAAGAAACTTAGGAGAACCCATAGCAGCAAAATGAAAGAGAACAAACTGAGATCTTATCTTTACAAATGCCAAAATAGGCCAAAAATGACCAAGTGCTGAAAGTACAATTTTTTATCACAATCACTACAAACTGATAGACCACTGTGAAGTTCAGAAAAAATTATGCACTTAAAAAAAAACGACACCTGAAAAGGAGTTCGTATGAGCCTGAACGAAGCCCTAGAAGTTGCAAAAATGGTGACAACTCAGCTACACCTATGAAAAATTAGATTTTGTGAAAAATATGAGCATCAAAACCAGAAACCAATCACACCAATGCATAGAGCATGAAAAATTAGCCAAAAAAAAAAAAAAAATTGCACTAAAACAGACCTCAAAATGACCAAGATATGAAGCTTTGAAGTTGAACTACAAAATCAAAAAAGCAAATGAGAGAGGGTCTGGCAATTTTCAAAAAATTGCTGACGTCAAGAATATAAGACATTAAATTTGACGGCCTGCAACCTATCGCCATCGTCATCACTACTTACCAGAATATTCTTGCCGGGAAATCTGATTATGTTGGAATATACTTTTTGCTGATGGAATATTTCATGGACGGGAGAATCTAGTATTGATTGGGGAATCTGTGTAATATTCTCCTGTAAGTGTCGGATTCTCTTTTTAAGCCGCTAAAATCTTTTTATGTGTCGTCCGGTTGATTTAAATTGCCGGTTTTTATTAAAAGACCGGCCACCGTAAGCAGACCGCTAGGTGGAATGGAGATGAGGGCCACGGTGTGGGGTCTGGGTGAGGAAGAAACTGCCACTTGGCAGATGGTGGGATAGTGGTACAATCTGTGGCTGTACAAAAAGCCTTTTGATTGTTATTTTTTAAAATAAATAAAAAAAAACTGCGAAAGATTTATAATTTTTTTTGAATTTTTTTTACAAATAATTTTTTTTCCCAAAAAATAAAAGTATTATTTAAAAATCAAAATCCTACCCTCGTCATAATGGCTGGGCCGTACGACTCGACCAATAATTTTGTTTTGCCTCGACAGACAACTTTGTTCAAATTTGACGATTTGGCAGTCAATTTAGGGGTTTTTGGCCCTTTTGAACGCAATGGTGATGTCCTTTTTGGCTGAAAATGCTCTGAAATGGTAGCTAGCTCCTAGATTTGGCAACCACCTCCAATCTTCAAACCCTTGTAGATTTGGCCTCCAATGTCCAACTAGGATGCAACAAAAGGAAAATATGACTTTCTCGGACACTCCAAACGCAATGGTGAGCTTAGATCTGATGCAACAAGTTCCCAAAATGCATCTGCAATACAAGGCCAAAAATGGAACCCCTCTAAAATTTGGTATTTCTATGAAGAAAACACAAGATTGCACTCAAGATCTCCCCAAAATGACAATCCAAAGGCACTCCAATGGCTTTGATACCATGGATTCAATGGCGATGCTCTCAAGACCCCAAGTTACACCCAACAAAAATTTAATGCCAAGATTGGTCCCTCAGATCTGGGAAGAAGTCTGCAGCACTGAAGCTCTGATACCATGCAAGAATTGGCTATGAAGGTAGCCACCCAAGATCAAGAGGCCTAATAGAAAGAAAAAGCATAAGAGAGATAGAAATAATATGACAAGAATGAATTGTATTATGCCAATAATGTAAATAGAATGTATGAATGTACATAGGAGACCCCTTGGTTATATAGCCAAGGTGAGATTATAGAAGGGCATAAGATTATGACAAGTGTCGTAATCTTATGACATGAGACAACTGTGAAAAGCTATCACTCCACCTAAAGTGGAAAAGTGATAATGTGATAATCACCACAAATGGTGGATCACCCACTAAAGGTGGAGAGGTAATCACATGATATGTCCACAAAAGGTGGAAGTGATAAAGTAATAACATGATAAGTCCACCAAAAGTGGAAAAGCTCCAACTACCTCCTATGTGGTCCCTAAGTAAACTTAACTAAGGTGTAATTATGACCTAGGACAAGGTACAACACATTTAATCACACCAACAGATAGATTGACCATTAAGGGAGGGTATTGAAATAATATTTTATTATTAATAAATGGTCAATATCTTGTGAATATTATAAACTAGTTGTTTAGAGTTTTTCATTGATTTCATTCTATTCTTTCTTTGATAATATTTCTATTTTAGAAACTCAGTGTTTTAGAAACATTGCTCTTTGTAAAAAAATTTATGAAGCATTTTGCTTCTATTTTAATATATTGAAGATTTCAATTTACCATTGTTTCAATCTCTAGTGAGGGCACAAACAATCCATTTAGCAAAAAGAGCCAACCCTTGTCGATGTGTGGACAACAACCCCAATCCTCCAGACTCATGGGGAATACAACATAATTCCTACGCGACCCAATGAAAACACTTATGGTTGTCAGAAGAGACCCAAAGAAAGTATCAACAGAGCTTCTCCAACTTCATGTAAGAGGCTTTGGAAGGAGCCCAATATAAAGAATAATACACACGAGTGGCTACCAAAATTTTGAGTAAACTTGAAATTTTCTTGTCAAAGAAAGGAGTTTGGTAACCCAATAGACAAGCTTATTCTCAATTCTAGAGTTAACCACTTGCCAAAGAGTGACCTAAGAGGACTGAAAAGAAAAAGGAATGCATATAAATTTTAAAAAATTCTCCACGACCAATCCATTTTCAGTCGAATGCATGAAGCCACGGGGGGTGAAGGAAGAAGGGATTGTCTATAACATTAATTATTGTGCCATTTAATGACCAAGTCAAAATGTTTACAAAAGATGTCCAAGCATTTGAAGTCATTCTTGATATTTTTCTCCTCTTTAATGAGAGTGAGGAATGAGTCATCTATGAAATGACCATTAATAAGCTGAGTTGATGGATTGAGCAAGGCAATGTCTCTAACTAACCCTTGAGAAATCAAATAGGATAAAAGGTAGCTAAAACCTCTAGTAGCAAACATAGAGAGTGGGGGCAAAAGGACAACCATAGCAAATAGAGTGGAAAAATCCCAAAGGCATTGGATTAACATCCATGAACAGTTATGCAAGCATAAACATCAACAAAAATCATATTGACAAATTGAATGAAGCAGGGTCCAAATCCTAGGGCTTGAAGCATGAAAAGAATAAAAGGCCATTCAATACAATCATATGCCTTGGAAAAAGTAATTTTTAGAAGAAAAAAAGAGCCCTATGTTGAGAGTGTCGAGCTCATTCCATACCTTCCCAAACAACAATGATATTATCTAGTGTAGACACCTAAAAATGACTAGCGCATTTTAATCTTGTCATGTTATCATTATCTCATCAATTCTTCTATCTAATTAATTAAACGATTTCTAATAAGCTAATATTTTCCCCTTTCTATCCATAATAATTAAATAATTAAATTAATTCACCATTTATCATTTTCCCTCCAACATAAATCAAATTCAATTTTATCTTTGGTCCTCTATAATTAAATAATTTTCAAAAATTATTTAATTAGCTAACACTCCTCTTTTAAATAAATTAAAATGATTTATTTAAAGTAATTTTTTCCTCTAAAATAAATAAATTCATATTTATTTATTCCCCCTATCATATTGAATTAAATTTTCCCTCTTTCATCAAAATTCAAATTTAGCTCCTACCCTATCTTGAATTATCCTATACATTGATCTTTCTAATTAATCTCCACCATTGATCAAAATCCAAAGCTTTCATTCATTATCAATCCTCTAGAAACTAGATCATGTTTACTATCAAGAGCACTATCAAGAACACTATCGAGCACTATCAAGTGTCATCAAGAAAGCAAACAAGTTATCATTGTCATTATCAAGTATTAGGTATCATTTATCTTTGAGCATTTATCATTATCATTACATCATATCATCATTGTTCTTTCATGGTTATTGTTACTTTGAAGAGCAACCCACAATAGAGAAAATAAAGGTCTTTGCTATGTTGAATTTGTTTGTTAATCATTTCTATCCAAGACCTTGAGCTTCATTGAGCGATTGTTAAAGTGTGAATTTTGTACTTTCTTTGCATTGTTACTATTTGTGATTCACATTTTCAGCATCCACATTTTGGCACATCTGATGGGACCCACATCCCTATTTGGTCTTTTCTTTTCAAGGTTTTGCTAACCCCATCTTGTTGGTTTTTAGTTCTTTTATGTAGAAAAATAACTTTTGCAAGTTGAAGGCAAAGCCCTAGTTTTAAAATATTAATCATATCTTTCAAACCGCTTGGAATTTTTCAACAATTTTTTTATTGAAGGTTAGGAATCATCTTAGGAGACTACAATAAGAAAATCATACATAGATCATCAATAGTCGGTGAGTTATTATCATTTTAGAGTTTTTTTCAAAATCTAGTTTTTAGGTCACAAATCAACAAATGTTTTGGAAAATTTAATATTTTTGGAAATCTCTCATAAATTCAATAGGGATTCACTCTTTGAATTTTGATTTTTTGAGGTCAATACAAGGATTAAAAAAATTAGATCTTTGTCAACTAGGGTTTCACCATAGATTTGTTTTTTAGGGCACAAATTAAGGAAATTTTCAAATATTTTTTATATTTTTAGAAAGCTCACAAAACTAAGTAGTGGTTATTCCTTTAATTTTTAATTTTGGAACTAAATTTTTTGCAAAATAATCGGATCTATTTTGACTAGGTGAAAAATAAAATAAAATTGAAATTGTAACCTTGTGATGAGCATATCTTTTTCTAGACATCTATTTGTTTTATTATAACATTATTTTCTTATCTTTGCAAGAATTATATTATCATTTCTAAAATTATAATGAATCCATTGGTGTTATCATTGTCTTCCTTAAACTATCTTGTTTGGGATGTTTTCACATATTTGAATTTGGATCTTAAAATTTACCATTTACATTTGCATTTGGAATCTAAAACAAACCATTTTCTTTTAATCCCCAAGATCTACTTATGCATACTTTCCTCTTGCACCTTAGAGTGATCTTGAGGATCATTAATAAGTGATTTCCCCCCTTTTCTAGGCTTTTTTGTTGGTCTTTGTGTGTAGAGAATGAAAATTCAAAGGGTTGCAAAAAGCTCGTTTGGAGCTCTTCACATTAGATCAAATTTAGTATTGGACTTTGGGTACCTTTGTTCTAATCACCATATCTATCTTAAAATTTTAAAGTAATCATGTTGGCAAAACAAGGATAGACAACTGAGAGGGGGGGTGAATCAGTTGTTACAAAAATTAAACTTTCCAACCTTAAACAACCTTTAATCTCAGATCTGATAATTAATAACGAAAACATAAATCAACAACACATCAAAGACATATGAACACCAAGATTTTATACGTGGAAACCCTATTAGGGGAAAAACCACAATGGATGTTAGTCCACAAGATTATACCTTGTTAGAAGTATAATGAAAGAAATGAATAGGGAATGCACATGCATTCAGGCACATTGCCTAGAGCTCACTGCTCAAGGGGAAAGTTCACTGCCTTACATAAGACAATCATATTAAATTCATCTGATAAGGTTGAACTGAGAAATTAGCTTCTTCAAAATCCCAATGATAGTTCCGGTTAGGCACATAAATAATTCTTCATTGTTCACTCAATCTTCTTCACACTTTGCTCTACATTCGAATGATCTGATCTTTATTCACACATATCTTGCATATAATTCACATACATTCATCGAGCATTCTTCAAAATGAGGATACAATCGCTCTTATATATCCGCTACATGGATTTACATCAACAACTTTGTCGACCACAAATAAAAGAATAAATTAAAAACTGTCAGCCTCAATACATGAACAAATATTAATGCGCACCAACCTAAGTCGGTCACAATATAATTAAGACCTAAATCAACATCCTCAAACATGCCAAACAATGAAATATTAATCCATAAGGATCCACAACATGCTACCACCATCATGTCGGCCAAGAAAATGAAAACCTTGAACACACAAAGGAAAATCTTTGATCACAAACACACCAATCAATGCAAACATACCACACTGATAGAGAATGATCTAGAAACATCACTGAACATCTTATAAACATACACAATAATTCAATTATCTAGAATTGCATTCTCTTCTCTTAGAAACACTTGCTACAGTAACTAAATAACTGTAGGAACACAACTCTTTATAACTTTCTTCAATCTTGATGCGTACCACTAAAACTTCCATACAACATACTAGATAGGCTAAAAAATAAACCCTTTAATGTTCGCCTTCTGACCATCAACATACATAACTTGCCATCACTCTGACCTTCTCAGCTTCACTGGCTACCTACAATATTTTTTTACAATTTTCTCAATATCTTTGACATATACAACCTTCAATCCATTAATGCTAATAGTGTTGACATCAATGACAACCACATATCAACAACACAACCACAACATCCAACAATCTCCCCTTTTGGCATTGATGGCAACACATGATGTGAAAAATAATACCATCAATACAACTAGCTGTTTACATTACACTTCTCCCCCTTTGTTGACTCTTCTACCCCTTTCTTCAAGATTTTTCACATTATTCTTCTCCCCTTTGACATCAATGGCAAAGGTACACATACTTTGAACCAAATATCATTTGAAAATATGACTACTCCGCCTGAGTAGTAGCCACCACAACATCAATTCGAAACAAGATCTGACTGTAAGTCCACAGATTGATGCAAAAACTTGCATCTTAGTTCAGATTAGGAGGGGACATTACCCCTAACTTGCCTCTAAGATACTCAAAATTATCCTTAGGCAACGGTTTAGTAAAGATATCTACAATTTATTCCTTTGCAGGCACATATTCCAATCTAACCTCTTTATCACTCACCTTGTCTCTCAAAAAGTGATACTTGATAGATATATGTTTTTTCTTTGAGTGTAGCACCAGATTCTTAGAAATGTTTATGGCACTTGAATTGTCACAAAATATAGCAATGGGTTCATCATACTCAATTTTGATATCTCTTAGCATCTACTTCATCCACAACACTTGAGTACAATTGTTTGCACCAACAATATATTTTACCTCAACAGTAGATAGAGAAATGGAATTCTGCTTTTTACTTAGCCAAGACACCAACTTCTTTCCCAAGAAGAATGCACCACCACTTATGCTTTTCCTGTCATTTAAATCTCCTAACCAATTTGCATTTGTAAAGACATTCAGAGTAAGATCATCATCCTTAGGATACCAAAGACCAAAATCAACTGTTCCTTTCAAGTATCTGAAAATTCTCTTTATTGCAGCCACATGTGATTCCTTTGGATCAGCTTGCTATCTAGCAATCATGCACACAACATTCATAATTTCTGGTCTAGTTTGAGTCAAATATAGCAATCCACCAACCATTGACCTATATTTTGTTTGATTAGCCTTAGGAGAATCAACATTCTGAGATAATTTGCATCTGGTTACCATGGGTGTACCAACTAGCTTTGAGCCTTCCATGCCAAACTTTTTCAGTAACTCTCTCACATATTTGGACTTAGAAATAAATATTCCATCATCTAACTGAGTAATTTGAAATCCTAAAAATAATTTCAGTTCTCCTATCATTGAAATTTGAAATTCACTTTTTATTTCATTAGCAAATTTCATGCATAAGTCATTATCTCCTTCAAAAATAATGTCATCAACAAAGAATTCAATGATTAATTCCTTCTCCTTATCCACCTTGAAATACATATTGTTGTCAGCAATACCTTTAATGAATCCAAGCTTCAAGAAGTATTTATCCAGTCTAGCATACAAACTCTAGGGACTTGTTTGAGTCCATATAGTGCTTTCTTCAACCGACACACCATGTCCTTTTCATCAGTCAATTGAAATCCATCTAGTTGCTCAACATAAACTTCTTCTTCTAACTCACCATTCAAAAATGTTGACTTCACATCCATTTGATATACTTTGTAGTTCTTAAAAGTAGCATAAGCAAGAAATAACCTTACAACTTCAATTCTAGCAATAGGGGCCAAAGTTTCTTCAAAATCAATACCTTCCATTTGTGAGTATCCTTTACATACTAGTCTTGCTTTATTCCTGATCACTTCACCTTGTTCATTTAGCTTATTCCGAAAGACCCATTTGGTTTCAATCACATTTTTTTCTTGAGGTCTAGGAACAAGAATCCATGTATCATTTTTCTCTATCTGCATCAGTTCTTCCTTCATTGCTTCCATCCAATATTCATCTTTACATGCTTCATTGATATTGTTAGGCTCAATCTTGGATATAAGACAATATTCTTGTGCAATTATTCTTATAGTTTGTACACCTTTGTTCTTGTCTCCTATGATTTGAATTTCAGAATGACTTCGCTTTACATACCTTGGAGTTTTGGGTTATTATCTTTCTTCTACATTTCCACTGTCTTCTTCTTCATGATTTTCTTGATTCACCGGAACACTTTGAGTTTGTTTTTGTGTTTGTGCATTCTTTCCATTATCAGTACTATCTTTTTGTTCATCTGAATCATATCCACAGTACTTGGATGATCTTTCAATATCCTCATCAACCCTAACATTTGCACTCTCAACCATTTTCTTCAATCTTTTATTGTAACACCAGTAGGCTTTGATCTTAGTAGAGTAACCCAAAAAGATTCCTTCATCACTTCTAGCTTCAAACTTTCATATATCTTCATCTCTTTTGATATAGCATCTACTTCCAAAGATTTTGAAATATTTAACTGTAGGTTTATAACCAAACCATAGCTCAAAATGAGTCTTACCAGAATTACTATTGACATTCACCCAATTGATAGTATACACAACAGTGCTTATAGCTTCTCTCTAGTAGAAATGAGGAACATTACCTTCCAACATCATAGTTCTGGCAGCATCTAAAATTATTTTGTTCTTTCTCTCAACCACTTTGTTCTGTTGTGGGGTTTAGGGAGCAGATAACTGTCTTTTTATCCCATGCTCTTCACATAATGAATCGAATTCCTAGGAAGAGAATTCACCACCTTTGTTTGATCTTAAACATTTGATCTTCAAACCTGTCTTAGTTTCTGCCAAAGCTTTGAAGCTTTTGAATTTCTCTAATGCCTCATGTCTTTCTCTTAAGAAGGAAACCCATACCATTCTAGAGTAACATCAATAAGCAACATGAAGTACCTTTCTCCTTATAGACTTCTGATTTTGGATGGACCACATAGATTAGTATGTACCAAATCCAGTACTCCATTGGAATGATGTTGTTTTCTCCAAAATTAAATTCTTGTCTGCTTTCCCATCTAACATTCCTTGCATATAGTGTTAGTAGGATTCACTAACTTAGGTAGATCTCTGACTGCTTGTGTGGAGCTTATTTTGACAATGTTATCAAAATTCACATGACATAGCCTTCTATGCCATAACCAACTTACATCAATTTGAGCAATCAAACAACTTTCACTAGCAGCATTCAAGTGAGAAATATTACCACTTGTCTTTGTACCTGAAGCAATCACATTTCTTGAGTTTCCCAATATCCTGCACTTACCATATTTGAACTGAAGATTGTAACCTTTGTCAACCATCTGTCCAACACTCAACAAATTGTGCTTCAAACCTTCAACATAAAGAACATCATCAGTATTGCATTTTCCACCAAGAGAAATAGTGCCTCTACCACACATCACACCAGCATTGTTATCTCCAAATCTTACAACACCACCATCATATTTTTCCAAGCTTAGAAACTTGCTTTTGTCACCAGCCATATGATGTGAGCATCTGTTGTCAATCACCCACTCATCCTTCTCATCAACTTTGGCTGCAAGAGCTTTCTCAATATTTTTGATTACTAGCTGATTCGGTGGACACCAAATCATTTTCCTTGATAGCAATGAATACCCATTCATCTTCATTTCCAATTTCTTTATCAAATTCATCATCAATAACTCCTTCTTTAGCATAATAACATTTCTTTTGAAATCTATTCTTATCAGGTTTATACTTAGAAACTCTTTCAGGACATCTTGATGCAAAATGACCTATTTTACTGCAAGAGAAACATTTAATATGCAACTTTCCTTTGTACTTACCTTGTCCTCTAGATTGTCTTTTCACAATCAGTGCTTCTAGTTCTTCTAGCTCCCTTTCTTCATCTTCAATCAATTTCATCTCTTCTTCATACTTGAATGTCTTTATGGAACTCTCTCTCGAATCATATCTTTGTTGGATTTTTCTAGATATAGTAGCTTTGAATGCAGACTCTGTCTTAGGAGAAGATTCACCAAATTCACTCAAATCAAAGGCAACAAGTTTTCCAATCAACATGTATCTTGTCACATTTTTTATTGTCCTAAGCTCTTCAATGGCATGAGCTTTTGTTTTGTAAGAAGTAGGCGTAAATCTAAGTATTTTAGCCACAATCTCATCTTCTTCCAAGACTCCATCGACACATCTAATGTCCATTACTAGTTCATTTATCTTTTGTGAAAAAGAAAAAAATGTTTTCATCTTCACTCATCTTCATGTTCTCCCACTTTCCTTTCAAACTTTGTAGCTTAGCAACTTTTACTAGTGCATCTGCTTCATACAATGTTTCCAAATTTTTCCAGATCTCATGTGCAGTCTTCAAACCTATTACATTTTTCATCTTTGAATCTATCAAAGCACTCAACAATGCTTCTATGGCCCTAGTATTAGTTTCTACTTCTTTGATCTCATCAGCAGTAGAGGGACCATTATGAGGAATATTATATGCATTCTTTGTAATCTTCCAAAAAGGCTCACCAATGCACTTCAAATGACACTCCATTTTGAATTTCCATAGAGAGTAGTTTGTACCATCGAATATAGGACTATCCTTCTTGTATGATGCCATCTCAGATCACCTCAAGCTATTAGAATTCTTCAGAGGATCTAGCTCTGATACCAATCGTTGGCAAAACAAGGATAGACAACTGAGATGGGGGGGGTGAATCAGTTGTTATATAAATTAAGCTTTTCAACCTTAAACAACCTTTAATCTTAGATTTGATAATTATTAGTGAAAGCATAAATCAACAACACATCAAAGATATATGAACATCAAGATTTTATACATGGAAACCCTGTTAGGGGAAAAACCACGATGGATGTTAGTCCACAAGATTATACCCTGTTAGAAGTATAATGAAAGAAATGAATAGGGAATGCACATGCATTCAGGTACACTTCCTAGAGCTCACAGCTCAAAGGGAAGGCTCACTTCCTTACATAAGTCAATAAGATTAAATCCATTTGATAAGGTTGAATTGAGAAATTAGCTTCTTCAAAAGCCTAATGGCAGTTCTGATTAGGCACATAAATACTTCTTCACTCTTCGCTCAATCTTCTTCACACTTTGCTCTGCATTCAAATGATCTGATCTTTATTTGCACATATCTTGCATATACTTCACATACATTCACCGAGCATTCTTCAAAATGAGGAAACAATCGCTCTTATATATTCGCTACATGGATTTACATCAACAACTTTGTCGGCCACAAAGAAAATAATAAATTACAAACTGTCGGCCTCAATACATGAAAAAATTTCAATGTGCACCAACCTAAGTTGGTCACAACATAATGAAGACCTAGATCAACATCCTCAAACATGCCAAACAATAAAATATTAATCCATAAGGATCCGCAACACACTACCACCATCATGTCGACCAAGAACATGAAAACCTCAAACACACAAGGAAAATCTTCGATCACGAACACACAAATCAATGCAGACATACCACACTAATAGAGCATAATCTAGAAACATCATTGAACATCTCAAAAACATACACAATAATTCAATTCTCCAGAATTGCATTCTCTTATCTCAGAAACACCTGCTACAGTAACTGAATAATTGTAGGAACACAACAATTTATAACTTTCTTCAATCTTGATGTGTACCATTGAAAATTTTGGACAACATACTAGATAGCCTTAGAAACAAACCCTTTAATGTGCACCTTCTGACCATCAACATACAAAAATTTCCATCACTCTGACCTTCTCAGCTTCACTGGCTGCTTGCAATATATTTTTTACAATTTTCTCAATATCCTCGACATATACAACCTTAAATCCATTAATTCTAATAGTTTTTACATCAATGAAAACCACATATCAGCAACACAACCACAACATCCAACAAATCATTGTTTTATTTTTATCATTTTTGGTATCATTGCTTCAGACAATCTTGCTTGGCATGTCTTCTCACATTTGGATTTTGGGATCTAAAACAAACCTTTTTCTTTTAATCCCCAAGATCTACTTAAATATGCTCTCCTCTCATGTCTTAGGGTGACTTTGAGGATCATAAATAAGTAATTTTTTTTCTTTTATAAGGGTTTTCTTAGGGATTTCATCATTCTAGGGGATGATCTCAACTCTTATGTTCTGATGGAGTATAAAGAGGGGTGAACCAAAAGACATGCCTCTTGGAAGTGGAATATTATTAATCTAAGCCAAGCCTCTAAGAACTTTATACCTTAGAGAAGTAAAGGTGGAGAGTGAGTTACCCTCTCATCTCTTTTGTTTGAAATTATTTGCTTTCATCTACGAATTAGGCCTCACATACCCTTGTGATATGTGGAGGATACCCTTAGTTGCTCTTGTAAATCCTAGTTGAAATTTTTTGACCATCTTGTTTTGTGGTTTCCTTATACCTACAAGGATTAATAAACCTAATTTAGTAGGCTTGTCATATGTCTTGCATGTTTGAATGTTTAAAAATACTTTCCCCACTTGAAACCAAAAGGGGACACAAAATACAAATTGAGCCATAGGAAATTGTCTTTTTCATTATATCTTTGTGTATTTCTATTCTTTGAACAAATTTCAAAAATAAAAATTCATTTAAGAACAAAATATTTCAAAACAAAACAAAATTCAAAGGTAAAATATCAAACTATCAAATAAAAAAACTTGTTAAAATATCTTTCACTGGCATTATTTCATTGGATTGTCCTTGATAAGATTTTAAGGAGTGCACAAGTTTTTGTATCTTTTTATATCATTATCAAATTTTATCAAAGTTCAAATTGGATACCCTATCTTTTATCTCTATCTTATATCATTTGTGGATATACCAGCTCGAGAGCTTCAAAGGTACTCTTGAATTGGAAACCTCCATTCTTTATCAAGTTTTCTTGGACTTACAAGTCTAGTTCAAGTAAGAATCTATCATTTATCAATCAATATCTTTATCATAATTTGGAGGTCTAAATTTAATTTATTTTGTTTTTGGGTAACAAATATCAAATTGTTGAAAGAAAATTCAATTTTATCTAGGGTCTTATATCACATATGTTAATCATAAGATCTAATATAAGAAAAACATGGAATCCCTTCAAGATGAGTCAAACAATCCAACAAGCATGGGTGTTGGTCAATATGAACAAGGAACAACTTCAAACCCATCCATTTTCTACAGGGATTCTTCAAGGATATCTTACATAGAGGATGAGGATGCAAATCACCACTCAACCTTAGAAGGCTTACAATAATTTGAGCAACACCCTAAATAAATGAAAATAATGGATCATTTATTTTGTTATAATCCTTATCATTACCTCCAAATGTTACTTCAACAAGGTGTTAAAATACCCTTTCACATTATCAAAGAACAAGCACAATATATCATAACCTTCACTACACCACACACTTTGGGAGAATCAAGTCAAGTCAACACACCTCAAACATCATTTGAAAAGGTATCTACCACCTTCACATATGCATCACAACCTCCACCTATAACATTAAAAGTTCAATGTAAATCATGTCAAGAGACACATCATGATAAATTTACACTAGAACCATCACCTAGCTTTGCATAATTAAATCTAAACATGAGTACCTTAAACATGCAAAATATACCCATTCCACCAAGCCAAACTCAACAACATTTCATCCCTCCTAGTCAACCTCAACAACATTTCATCTCTCCAAGACAAGCTCAAAAAAATATCCCAACAAGACAACCTCAACAATATTACATTCCTCCAAGCCAATCCCACCAAAATTGCATTTCATTAAATCAACATCAACAACAACACATTCCCTCAAGTGTACCTCCATTGACACCTACAAATGACTCAACCCAACAAATTCAAGAGTTACAAAAAAGATGGAAAACATGGAAATGAGAAATACAAACACTAAGAAGACATACACACTAGAGGATATATGCCCCTATCTATTTGATAAGTCTATAAACATATACCCTTTCCTCAAAACTTTGAAGTTCCTAAGTTGGAAAAATACAAAGGAAGAGGTGATCCAAGAAAAACAAAATAATTTTGCATAACTTGTCTTGAGGTTGCTCACAATGATGCATATATAATGTGCCTATTTCCTAGAAGCCTAGGGGGCCAACCTATTGAATTGTTTTCACATTTTCCTTGTGGGATCAAGAATTGTCATGAATTGGCAAAACAAGTCATTGAATACTTTCCATATAAAATTGAACATGAAACCTCCATGACTGGCATTTACAACACAAAACAAAATAATGGGGAAAATCTTTATTCTTTCCTATAAAGATGGAGAAACTTGGCAAGTAAACTTCCTTATACTATCTTGAAAAAAGAAATTGTTCACATTTTCACTCAAAAATTAATTCATCATGAAATTTCACTTGCAAATTCAAGGTGGTAAAACATTTGGAGAGGTCATTGAAAAGGGGATTAATATTGAAAAACCTCTCATTGCTAAGGGTCTTGTGAAATATTTTAAAGACAACAAAGATAACTCCTCAACATCTAATGTTAAACCTAGGATTTAGAACAAAATAATAACATTATCAATGATGGTGTGGTAGATTTAAAAGCAGTCCAAAAGATTCAACCACAACCCACCATACAACTAGCAATAAACAATCAACAAAATAATCGAGGTGTTAATATTCTTAGGAAATCACCTAGACAAAATAATGCTCCTACAAGATAATACACTCATTTGGGAAGAACCTGAAATGAAGAAAATTGGATTCCAATGTTTTGGGAGATGGAGCTAAAGGGGGATTAGGGTTCCTCCACCAATTTCCTTATGTTTCATTAAAGGAAACCAAGATCCCTCAACCAATTGTCTTGATTGAGGGAAGGGTTGGATGATTAAGATGGTTTCCTTGGGCGTGTTTTAAGACAAAAGGGGGTTCACCACCAAGCAAAGGATTGGAAAGAAGAAGATGCAAATGATATGCAAATCTAACTATGCAACTTAAGATTTGAAACTGAAAAATTAGAATAATGAACCGAGAAAGGACAAAGGGACACATGGAAAATCGAATATGCTTGAAACAAGGTCTGCACTACCAAAAATTTGAATTTTAATGCACTTTGGGACTCATACACCAGTAGGGGTGATTTAGTCCCAGTTTAGGGTTTCAAGTTGAATATGAAATCTGGAACAGGTAAACCAGGATCTACAAAAAATGCTTGAAATTTGTTATACTAAGAATCATATGCCACAAGTGGTGATTCAGTCCTAGAATTAGGGCTGGTCTAGAACTTTTTTATCCTCTAATGTTCTCCTGTAACTTCTCTCCCTTCCAATCTTCGAGTCTAAAACACTGGATTTTTCTCTGTAGTTGACTTTCCATGATCTTGCAATGTAGATGACAACTTTGACAACTTTGCAACTTTCTCCAATATTTCTCTTTAATGGATCTTCAACCTAAATCTGCAAATCACACATCAAAGAGAGGGAAAATTTTCATTTTGTTAGAGGATATGGGCTTGCCTTGGTCAAACCCCATTTTGGTAATCAAACCTTGAAATGAATAGAAATAGAATGAAGGAATGATGAATGAAAAAATATGCTATGTTGCAACTCACCAAACTCTTGGAACAAATGCTACAATCTTGTATGAAATGGCTAGGATGAATGTAGATCTTGACTCTTGATTATATGTTATGGATCTTGACTTGAATGCTTGCTTGAATCATAAGAACCTACATCACAAATGTTAGCTAAAAAACAAACATGATGCATGATGACTTTGACATGATGCTTGAATCTTGAATATAGATCCAAAACACTTGATAAGCAACTCTTGAAGGCTCTTGAATTGCTAGAATGCTTGAATGCTTATATATCACACTTGCTCATAAAAATTGCTAGCTTGTAAGGATTTCTTAGGAGAAAATATGTGAAATAACCTTGTATTTATACTTGTTTATGCTAAATTTCTTGAAGTTACAACACTACAAGCCGACATAAAATCTAGGAGGATAAATCTTGTCAAGAATTTTAATTTAAAATAGGTCCAAGCTAAGCATGACTCATACACCAGTTGGGGCATATGGGTCCCAGTAGGCTAATCTTGGGACACAAATTTCAAGAAATGTTGTTTTATGCTAAATTCAAGACTAGACCTCGAAACTTAGGTTGGAACCATATGCCCAAGGTGGTGTATGAGTCCCAGATCACTAAATCCGGGCCATACAATCCAAAAATAATAATTTATGATTGGTTATTAGATATGTGTCAGGATTATCCTCGAAAAGATGCATTAAATAAGGCTTATGGATGCAAAATAGGACCAAATAAGGCATAAAGAAGTGTAATTTTTTTAGGGAGGGCCCAAAAAAGTGTGAAAATGTAAAGGGATACATTTTTATACACTACATTTAGCCCCCACTTTAGTGAGAGGATGAACTTGCTTCAAACTCACACTAAAGTAGACAAAATCGCATCGAGGGGTCCAAGTGTACCAATGCTAGTAAGATAAGATGACAACAATCAAGAGGGTTGCACAAGCCCCCAAGATCAAGATCCTATGGAAAACCAACATAGGCACAAAATAAAATACATTTAAATGATATAAGGAGAAACAACAAGACACAAGCATACACTTCCAAAGACATAAAGAAGAAAGAAAGACAAAAAACAAAAATAAAAGGGGTGGATCAAGCTTCGACTGTTTGTCTTGCATGCTATGGATCATATCTAAGTTTTTTGTCCAAAATTTTTTACAAGTGGAACACAATGTCCACTATGCAAACCAAATGCATGCTCACAAGGGCTAGTGGAATGTCAGGCTATCCACTAGTTGAGCCCCCAGTGAAACATATGCACACGTTTGGTATGCACTCACACAAACAAGCAAGTGGCTATGGGAAAGTCACACCTAAGTTTGAATCCCATATGGTAACCATACCAAAGCTATACCTCTTAATAACTTTGATAAGGTGCCACACAACATGAACAATAGGATTCACAAGGCAAGAAAAACTTTGTATGCTAACACTCATGAATAAACAATATGGCTCCACAGGCAAGCAAAGTGTATTATGTAAGGTGGCCATATAACAACTATTGTAAATGAAAAATAGTGTAAGGTATGTTCAAAGGAATTTTTCTTAGTTCATGTAAGGTCTTAACTTAGGAAAAATTGTGCCTAATTTCTCCAAGAGATGACCAATCGAAGAATAGAAGATTCACAACTTAGGGGATGCAATGTATTGCATCAAGCCACCAAGAGGAATATAATATGCTAAGAGAGATCATGTTCTTGAGGGACATCACAACCAATGTCACCACAAAGAGAAATACGCATCGCATGAAGTAAGAAGGCTACACAATGAAACATGAGAAATGCAAAATAATAATGCCAATGTATACCCCCACTTTAAAGAAATTTCTAAACACCATGCTGTGAGCAATTACTTTCAAGAAGAAAATGATAAAATGCTAACAATAAAAATAACATGAGAGCTTATTCAGAAAGCCCTATGCAAAGTCATATGTTTCCAAATGAAGCTACATCATAAAAAGGGGTTTCCCCCAAAATGAAATCCCAAAATAATACACAAGGGATCCACGGATTCAGGGTCAGTATGTCTTTGCTACAATGTTTTTAGAGAGCTCAAAAATGTCATCATTCCCCAAATACTCATGGAACAAGAAGAATGACACAAAAAGAGAAAAAATAAAGAAAAAATTTCAGGTCAATATGGAAGAGACCTAAATGTCTTGACACCTTGTGTCATCCCAAAAAGGAAAATACAAGACTATGAAAAGATAAAGGAAAATCTTTACAACATAAAGAAGAATGTACGCACAAATAGATGAATGCACAAAGAGAGATATACATTGAACGTAATAGTATGGGGAGATCACATTAAGCACATGAAATCACACACATAACATGAAAAATAAAATAATGCAAAAGACTAGTAAGGCACATGTGAGTCAACCTAGAGCAGGTCGTCCACATCCCAATCTTGTTCATCATATACGAAAGGCAGAAAACTAGTCAGAGGGACAACAACAAGTGCCGAAATAGGATCATCACCAAGTTTAACACTCTTCCTAGGAGAATTGTCATTTAAGCTAATAGAAGAGGAAAATAATGTATTCAATTCATTATGCACTTTGTCATCAATTTTAGCAACCTCATCATCATCATCCAAGTTAATCATAATGGGAGGTCGAATGATAATGTCTAAAGAAGGATTTTGTTGATCTTGTTGAAGTTGCGATATAGGATATCTTGTTGCGGTAAAGAGGGAGACTCATGGTTTATTGCTTCAGTCAATTTTGGATGTGGATCTTCTTTGTTGTTTTCTTCATTTAACCTTCAAGCAAGAGCACAACATCTACGCCTATGCTCTCTAGCATTTCTATTTCTTTTGGTATAATTTTCAAGTTGTGTTTGTGTAGGAGCGGATTTATCAACCATAGGTTTCTTTTCTTCCCTAAGGGGGGGAACAAAAGGAACCATAGGAGGTTGTTCAACCACTTTCTCTTTATCTTTGTATACTTGTTTTATCTTAGGAGGCTTGATGGGATTGTTTTGGTTGTCTCTTGGTCTTTTATAGGAAATAGGAAAAGTATTTTTCATGGGTTGGTCTTGGTTATTTGGAATTTCTTTAGGTTCAATCATAGTTTCGTCAAGGATAGGAGGCTCAATCATAGGTTGAGGCACGTTTCTAAGGGATATATTTTCTATGCATTTTTCCTTAAAAATTTTATAGGATTTGAAAAAGAATTGCTCACAAGGTTTTATAGGTTCCATAGGCTCGGGCCAAAAGAAATCCAATGAGAAATTCCCATGGGAGGACATAGGATTAAAGCCACTATGGTGCACAGTAAAGATTTCATTGTCAAAGGGAAACTTTAAACATTTATGCATGAACAACGAGATGGATTCCATGGAGTGTAGCCATGGATAACCAAGCTTCACACATAATTGATCTGACGTCAGGATGATGGAGAATGAGACATCTAATTGTTTCGGTCTGATTTTTAAAGGAAGTGATTGATCCCATCGTAGGGCAAGCGAAACCATTATACATTTTTATACATGCTTTCGATTTATCATATGTTTCTTGGTAGAGTTCATGCACAAGTAAGAATTCTTCAGTGATCATATTCTCTCCATAGATGGGATCAATTGATATCCTTTTAGTGGGCTTGTCATTGATTCTGTCAGCTATGTAAAGAGGACCATCATGTACATTTCTAATTATATCTTTAGATGAGAAAGCAAGGTCAAGAGGATTTTTAGTTCAGCCCTTATGAGGTAGAATTTTGATCAATCCCACCATATTACCAATAGGATTTTTTTCAGTAGTATCCATAGGACCTTGTTTGATAGTATCCATGTTGTCACCATTCAGGTCAACATTCATCACATCATTCTTCTTAGTTTCACTAGCTTTGAAAAATGAAATGTTATGGTTTGGCATAGGGTTGGTAAAGATTTTCAAGTTTTGGTTAGGAGGGGCAACAAACTTATTTCCTTGCTCATTAACACCTCCAATTTGAAGTCGACCAGAATCAATGAGTTCTTGCACAAGATGTTTAAGATGCTTACAATGTTTCGTTTCATGTCCATTTTGTCAGTGAAAATGGCAATAGGAATTCAATCTAAAGTTCAGAGTTAAAGGCTTATTAGGATGAGGAGTTTTAATGGGAGGTAAGGTGATCATTTTTTTTTATATAAATTGTGACATTGTGCTATGGAGGATATCGGGTAAGGGATTAAATTGTCTATCCGGATCCCCAAATGTAAAAGGATTTATCTTATTTATAGAAGCCACTTGGGTATCAACATGTTGAGTTCGTTGAGGTGGATTTAGTTAAAGGAAGCCTTTATTTTGTTTCCTATAAGGTTGATAATTGTTTTGGTTTATGGATTCGTCTTTTCAGGACGACTAGAGGTGGGTTTTGTTTCAGGACTACTAACCGAGTTTTGATAATCACGAAGGGTAGTACACAAGTGTACAAAGGAAGGAAACTTCATCATGCCAAGCTTATCTTGTATCTTAGTGTGTAAGTTTTCAATGAACATCCGTTGAAGGTGAGGGTCGAGAATCTTTATGTCGATTTGGGAATAAAACATTTGGTAGTGTGAAATAAAGTCAGTAACTTTTTCATTAGCCTTTTGCTTACATCTCATCAAATCAGCTAAGGTCATCTTAGGGGTCATGTGCACTTGGAAATGGTTAATAAAGGCATCAAAAAGTTCATTGAATGAACGAATTGAGTTATTTGGTAACAAGGAAAACCATTGTAAAGTGGTATCTTTCAAGGATTGAGGGAAAATATTAGTCAAGAGCTTATCCTCAAGGAAAAAATCACTACATAAGGCAGTATAAGCGGAAACATGGTTAGAAGGATCTCCTTTTCCCCCATATTTCTCAAATCTAGAAATCTTTATACTTTGTGGTATCAACATTCTCAATATCTCTAAGGATAAGGGATTGCTTTTAACATAGTATGCAGGTTGGCCATTTTGATTTTGGTTTATGGTGGAAATTTTATTTTGAAGGGATGACACATTTTGTAAGCGTTGGTTAAGGATGGCATCATTGGTTGTATTTTGAGATGGACGTGAATATGGTGGAGGTGTATATGTGTTTGAGGGGGAAGTGAATGGAATGCTTATGGGAGGTAAAGTGTTAGGAGATATGACATGCGATGCCACAGAGGTACCAAGATTGCTAGCGGAAATACCCAAGGTAGGAAAGACATTACTAGTAGGTTGCATCATTGTTGTAACTTGAGGGTTGGTATACGTAGGAATAGAGGCAATAGTTGTGGGAGGAGGAATTTGAGTTCCTCCTTGAATTTGGACATTTTTCGAAGGTTGAGCACAACTAGTAAGTTTTCCAAATATCTGAGCTAGGTTATGCACAAGTTCTATTCCTTCTTCACTTTCAATTATGTGGTGTATGTTATCTATGGTGGTGATAGTAGTGGTTGAAATGTTTTTAGTACTTAGTTGTTGTTGTAGGTTTTCTAAGTCTTCAAGGATTTGGATAAGGTTTTCTTAAGGAATGCTAGTAACCATTGTTTCAACATTTGTCACACTACTTGAAGGTAAAGAGTTGTTAAGGCTATGGTCCATACTTAGTGAACTATTATCAAAACTAGGAGTGAAAGAGCTAGATAACCCAAGATCCACAACAATTGTGCTATCGTGGGATGACATGAGTCTCGAACTACATCTCACTATAGTATTAGAAATAGGACACTAAGTTGTAAAGCTCATGCAAGGGACAATAAATGAATGCAAGATAAATGCAATGAACACAAGATAAATGATATACTTTGATTAAAATTAAATTAAGCTAGATGCAATGAAATGAATGAAACAAAATTTTTGTAAACTGAAAAAAAAATCTAACACACACTAAATTGCCCAGAGGGGCGTATGAGTTCCAGTTAGGGATTTTCAAGGATTCAAATGCTGAAAATAGTCCACACAAAATACCCATAAATCAAGTAAAACCACTTGTACTAGGACTAAATCACCTAGAGGGGCGTATGAGTCCTAGATTAGGGTTTTGACACTAATTTTAGCAAATTCTGAGTGAATGTTAGGGTTTTTGGTTTGAATGATGCCTAGACAATGTGCAATTACTGATTTCAAATGAAATTCAATGATGCAAGATGCAAAAATGTAACCTATATGCAGTTTCACTAATGCAAGATTTAGAAACCCTAGATGTAAATTAACTAATGCAAGACCTAATGCAAAGTTAATGTAAGCTAGATCTAGGACTATGATGCACTCCAAATCAGAAATAAAGTGTTCTAAAGGCTAGCTTCACCAAAATGAAATGAAGAAAATTGGATTCCAATCTTTTGGGAGATGGAACTAAAGGGGGATTAGGGTTCTCCACCAATTTCCTTATGTTTCATTAAAGGAAACCAAGATCCCTCAACCAATTCGCTTGATTGAGGGAAGGGTTGGATGATTAAGATGGTTTCCTTGGGTATGATTAAAGACAAAAGGGGGTTCACCACCAAGAAAAGGCTTGGAAAGAAGAAGATGCAAATGATATGAAAATCTAACTATGCAACTTAAGATATGAAACTGAAAATCAAAATAATGAACTAAGAAAGGACAGAGGGACACCTAGAAAACTAAAGATGCTTGAAACAAGGTATACACTCCCAAAAATATAAATTTTAATGCACACTAGGACTCATACACCAGTAGAGGCAATTTAGTTCCAATTTAGGGTTTCAAGCTGAATCTAGAATCTGGAACTAGTAAACCAGGATCGTCAGAAAATGCTTGAAATCTAGTATACTAGGACTCATACGCCACAAGTGGAAATTTAGTCTCAGTATCAAGGTTGATCTGAAACTCTGCTATCCTTTAGTGTTCTCCTGTAACTTCTCTCCCTTCCAATCTTTGAGTTTGAAACACTGAATTCTTCTCTGTAGATGACTTTCCATGATCTTGCAATGTAGATTACAACTTTGACAACTTTGCAACTTTCTCCAATATTTCTCTTTAATTAATCTTCAACCTAAAACTACAAATCGCACATGAAAGAGAGGGAATTTTTTTGTTTGGTTAGTAGATATGAGTTTCCCTTGGTCAAAAGGCGTTTTGGTAATCGAACCTTGAAATGAAGATAAATAAAATGGAGGAATAATAAATGAACAAATATGCTATATTTCAACTCACCAAACCCTTGGAACAAAGGTTGCAATCTTGTATGAAATTGATAGCATGAATGTAGATCTCGACTCTTGATTATATGTTATGGATCTTGACTTGAATGCTTCCTCAAATCATAAGAACCTACATCACAAATGTTAGCTAAAATACAAACATGATGCATGATGACTTTGACATGATGCTTGAATCTTAAATATAGCACCAAAACACTTGATAATCAACTCTTGAAGGACCTTGAATTGCTAGAATGCTTGAATGCTTATATCACACTTTCTCATAAAAATTGCTAGCTTGTTAGGACTTCTTAGGAGAAAATATGTGAAATAACCTTGTATTTATACTGGTTTATGCTAAATTTCTTGAAATTACAACACTACAAGCCGACATCAAATCTAGGAGGATAAAATCCTACCAAGAATTTTAATTTAAAATAGGTCCAAGATAAGTGGGAATCATATGCCAATTGGGGCATATGATTCATAGTAGGCTAAGCTTGGGACACAAATTTCAAAAAATGTTAAGTTCTATGCTAAATTCAAGACAAGGCTTCAAAACTTAGGTGGTACTCATACGCCCAAGGTGGCATGTGAGTTATAGATCACTAAATTTGGGCCATACAATCCAAAAACATTAATTTATGATTGGTTATTAGGTGTTGATATTATCCTCAAAAAGATGCATTAAATAAGGCTTGTGGATGCAAAATAGGACCAAATAAGGCATAAAGAAGTGCAATTTTAGCAGGTAGGGCCCAAGCAAGTGTGAAAATGTAAAGGGATACATTTTTCTACACTATAGAACCTATTGAATCAATCTTGCAAAAAAATATCCAAGCTAAACTTAGATCACATTACCAAAAACAAAAAAATTAACCTCAAGTTAAGCCTTCACGGTACAAAGAGAATGAATATTGTGAGTATCATAGGGTCAAAGGAAAAAAAATTTGATTGTCTCAAATTAAAAAACCTTATTGAAGACCTCATAGGTCAAGGTGGAATTGGTGTAGAAAGTCCACTTTCAACTAATAATGATCTCAATATATTGCAAGATCCTATCCCAAAACATGGAAAAAGAAAACCCTCAAATAAAGATCTAGTAATCCTAAAGTGGCCATTTAAGGTTTGATTCCATATGAATACACTATATCTTGAGTAGAAGGAATCTCTTCCATCAAAAATTTAATGCTTGAGTACACAATTGTAACACACTGGAAAAAATAGCTTCCAATGATCATATTCCAAATCAATATCAAAGTATCCCTCATGTGCCATATCATGAGCCCATTCCTAATCAAGATCAAAGTATCCTTTCCAATGAGCCCTTTCCATCTCAAGATCAAGATATATCCCTTCTTCTCCTTTAGCATAATAATCCATCTCAAGAGCTAAATATCCCTTCCATGTCACCTCAAGAGCAAGGAATCATTTTCACTTCCATACCATCCTATGATTCCTCTCCAAATAAAAATCAAAGAATCCCTTCAATCTTCCAATTCCCTTCCAAATCAAGATCAAAGCATATCTTCCATCCCCTCTAGCGATCCTCCCCCATTTCATGATCCCATACCTTTCACTAAATGTAGTGATCCCCTCCCACATCAAGATCAAAATATTCTTTTATGTCATGATCCTTATTCTCCACAAGACCCCACTATACATATCCAAACAATGCATATTGAAGCACTAACCAAATTGGCATCCAAATAGGCTCATCCAAAACTCCATCTATCCCTAATTCATCCATTCCATCACATGTCCCTAAACCTACCCAAATATAACATTTCTTCTTTCCTTTGATCTTTATTATTCTATCCCCATCCTTCATCATATATCCCTTATCCTATCCAACTCACCCCTATCCTTTCATCTTTAATCTTTGATAAAACCAGGGGAAAAAATTATTCGTGTATGTTTTGAGAAATACAAAACCTTACTTCCTCCACAATCCATATTATTTATGCACCATACCTACACCTCAAAAATTATTTACTATTTTCTATCTATATTATTTTCTTTGACTCATATTCCTAGTTCAAGTAAACAATCCTTATCTTATCTAGTTTCTTGGACTTATAAGTCTAGTCTAAATAAATAATTTCTATCTCATTATCCTCTTTCTTGAAACTTGCAAGGCTAGTTCAAGTAAACATAACTCTATCTTATCAAATGAATATTTCTATCTGGATCTTCTTGCTTGAAACTCACAAGGCTTGTTCAAGTAAACATATCTGCATCTTGATCTTTTTGCTTAAAAATCACAAGTTTGGTTCAAGTAAACAATATGTATCTTTATCTCTAGTAAGGGTATATTGTTCCTTTACAAAATAATCTTTGGAGGTTCCTTCTCCTATGTTTCACTTATCCACCTAGCTACCTATCATACCCACTTTTCTATATCATAATAAGGGATCCTATAACTAATTGGGGGCACCTTTCCCTTGATCTATACTTTTGATTGGTTTCTTGTGCTTTTCTTAAGAATAATTTATTTATACATACAATACATTCACTTGACACTAAAACATATACATTTAAACACTACAAAAGCATTACACTTTCATGAAAATCATGAGCAAAACAATTCTCGACTATTGAACTAAATCTTTGGCTTGCATAGCTTGTTGCCTATCTTTCATTATCAGTATCAAAAAAATTAATGTCTTGATGGAATTATCTTTCCTAAAATAAGCACTATCAAAATAGATTAAGGCCTTAATAGATACATAATTCCTACAATGGGCCCTATCTATCAAAACCGAGCTTATATTTTGGCAAAGATATGTTGGCCATTGATTTCTTTTTATAATTGTTTTTTTTTTTGTTTGCTTTCTTGATTTTATATTTTGTCTCCCATTTGCTCGATGAAAGCTTATTTTAATGAGCTTAGGGAAGCTTGGAATAAGACATGGTCATTTATCTATATGTCGTGATTGTGTGATGTGTCTAGGTCCACACAAGCGAATAAAAAATACAAAAGGGAATCTTGGTTTTATACCTTAGTGCATGATATCCACTTGCTAGGGTTCCTCTTCAAAGTAACAAAGTGTCCTTTATTTTTCATCCATTTTTGCATAATTTTTTTCATTGCATCTCCCATTTATAGGTTTCATTTTGATATTTGATCCTTGGCAGAGATTGATTTTGTTGCATATCCTACATTCATAAATGTTAGTATCCATCATAGTATCATAATCCTAATATGTGCATCATAAGCATCCATCACAATCACAATAAATCATCATAAATATCCATCACATACATATGTATCATCATCATATCATCATTATCATAGACCTAGTCAATCCATCTTGTCATGAGCTTGACCAAATAAATATTTTCTCTAGTTGATCTCTCGAGGGGGCATCATACCTCTATCCCTCTCTTCATTGAGGTATACTGAGACACATCACCCTAAAAAAAATTCCTATCAATATTTCTTCTTTAAAACAATTCTATTAAATGCCTCTTCTTAAAGAGGGGCAAAATATAAACACCTAAAAATGACTAATGCATTTTAATCTTGTCATGTTATTATTGTCTCATCATTTCGTCTAACTAATTAATTAAATAATTTATAATTATTTAGTTAAGCTAATATTTCCCCCTTTCTATCTATGATAAATAATTTTTGATTATTTAATTAATTCACCATTTATCATTTTTCCTCCAACATAAATCAAATTCAAATTCATTTTTGGTCCTTTATAATTAAATAAAATATTTATTTAGCTAACACTCCTCTTTTTAAGTAAATTAAATTAATTTTTTTCTCTAAAATAAATAAATTCCCCCACTATGATTTTGAATTCAAACAAAGACATTAATATGTCACATGCATATATAACCTATGTAAAACCTATGCTATTATATATATATGTAAACCTATGTTCACCAAAAAATAGAAAATAAATATAATAATAGAATTAAATATATTTGAAATTATACTTTTTGAAAAGCTTACTCTAAATGCTATGATCTTGAAAATTATATTATCATGGTGATTAGATTGGCTGGTCCAACCTAACATTTGAAACAAAAAAATTTGAGAAAATCTAAGAGCCAATGTGCAAAGGTCAATTCAAAGACCTTCATTTGAAGGTATCTAATGAAGGTCCTTTAAAAAACTTAAAAAAAATAAAAAAATAAAATACTATTATTCATCTAATACTTTAAAAAAATAAAAAATACTTAAATGTTCAAAAATGATTTTCAAGTCACCTTTGAATGAAGGTACATTCATTTGAGAAAAAAACCTTTGAAAAAAGGTGTTTGCTAAATTTATTCTCCCCATCCATACAAATTTCTAATGTCTCACAAGTGAGATATACTATTTTGAGTCTATCTTGTAACGTGCTATTATTTTTTCATAATATTTTTTAAATAAGATTCAAAGACTTAACATGTCACCTTTTAAAAGGTGGGGTGTATGTTTTAGGATGGGAAGTTGGAAATGTATATTGATATTTTTATTTAGCTGATAGTCTATATTTTATGGCAATTTATAGCTAAGAAGTTATTTCACACAAACAAACAATTTTTTTTTTGACAATTTTTAATCTGTCAAAAAGAAAAGGAATCAAATTCATTTTTATACTAGGAGAAGATTACCTCACACTAGAAAACAAGTTTTAACTGCCCAAATAATAGATATAGGTATCAATACTCCTTCCATTTAGAAACAAGTATAAACTATGAATACAATATTTCTATTCAAATTTGATTTGTATTCTATCGACATATTTTCAAATATGAGAGCTACAAGAATTTGTGGATTTAAATTTTTCAATGAATTGATTTTGTTAGATCAATTACATTGCTTATTTAGGAAACTAGTCTCATTCAAGTCATCAAGACATGGTTGCTAAGGTGAGCAAAAAATAAACATTAGTTGTAACCTAGTGTTTCTATGTTTCTTCACAGTCCACTATGTTTATGGTTGCATTCCTTGCAGGAGTGGAGATGGAACACTAATTGTAGTGCCTAAAAATATAAAGGAGGTGTGTTTGAGGTCTCATGAGTATGGGTTACTTGTTAACCAATGGCATAGCCACTACTTAGTGCAAAAGACATCATAGTGGTAGAGGATCCATCAGGCCCCAAGATGATGTGTAATGCTTGTAGTGTGCATTAAATGTCCAAGCAACTTCTACCCAAGTATAGACTGACTCTCAATCCCACTTTTTTCCAACAACATGCATTGTAGTTACCATAGAGAATTCATAGAAAAAAAGCACCAAAAGGAAACCTAACCATAAGTAATTTCCCAAAAACCTTATCATGTCTTTATTGATCATCTAATTTGAGAAGCAAAAAAAATTGTGGAATAGCTTGGGTTCCATTTATTTGTATCTAATTCTTGCTATGACAGTCATCCTTTGTGCTCTATCATACTTGTAAAGTAGAGCTCAATGTAGTGTGTAGAGTATTTCATTTCCTTTCATTTTAGTAGGAATTATTTGACCCTTTTCTAGATGTGATAGCCTGCTTAGTTTAGAAAGTCTCATTAATCAACAATGTTGGATGATGACTTTAGAAAAACAAAGGCTTCAAGTGCATTTTTCATTGATTCCCATCTACATTTTATTTCATTGAGAAATTATTTTATTCATATTTTAGTATATTTCTTTTTGAATTCCAATTAATTTTTATGCATTAGAATCTATAATTAAGTATGTTAGTAAGCGTGCATAATCTTTTTAAAAAGCTACATGGCTTAGTTTAGTAATTTTTTGAAGGTATTATGACTTTAGGACAAATTACACATCCCTTGAATGTATGGTCACATTCAAGAAACAAAAGGCTAGATTATTATTTTATCATTAACTAATGTAGATGTTAGAGGTCAATTTTTGAGCAAAACCCATATCATGGGCATTTCTAAAAAGGGTGAAAAATTAGGCATCAATAGGACCAAGTTCTTGTCTTCACATAGGGCTTGTATAGAGCATGTGTAGAATCTAATGGACTTGTTGAGTTACTAGTTTTCCCACTACAATTGGTGTTTTTCTTTGGTGTAAATCTATCTCTATAGATATCGGAATAGAGGTATAAAATGATGATGTATACTTCCCTTCAAACAAACCTTAGATTTGTAGTAATCTACACAAACCAAGCCTATTATGTGGTTGGATTGGGTTATGTTGGGGAGGTTTTTAAGCATGAGAGGCTTTTAGATGGCTAGCTCTTCTTGATATGTAAAGGGAAGAAGAGGTCTAGAGTGATCATATATGGGAGGATTAAGCTTTATCTAGTGGTAGAGGTTTAATGGTTCGAGGACAAGCCCTCTAATAATTAGGAAGATTTAGAGAAGCTTGAAAATGAAGTTGAGACCCAAATGAAGGATGTGATAAGGTTGTCTGATAAATTGACTGAGAATGTTAATGAAGAATCCCTTGAGGATCTAAGAAAGGGCATCTTTCACATTCCCTTTTCATTATTTATTGGTAGCAAGTTTGAAGGTGCACCAAGAGAGCAACAAACACTCTTAGAGTTGGAGAAAACCTCAATGCACTTGATGAGAGAAAAATAGATTACAAAGCACTTTAATTACTTGACTACAACTTCTATTGTAAAAGACATTTTTTCATCCTTTGATTAATTAAGTTAGATGTTCATCATTCAAAAGCCATTATACTATAAATGTTTCAAACTTTTAATTTTCTAAGTTTAATGCCAAAAAGTCCCTTCAATATTTCTAAAGAAGGATGTTTATCTCAACCCCATGTATATTCATGCAAAGAGTAAAGAATAGGTGGAGATAACTAATATATTATGTGGTTGGCTAACAATGCAATTGTCTAGACTTACATGAGGAAAAGGTGAATTTAATGATTAAAAGTGAGATGATTATGAAGGTTCTATAGAAATTTTCTTTTTATGCAATTTTATGATACCATAAGCAACAATATTTATGTGGGGTTGCATACTACATAGTGTGGGATGAAAATATGGGCTTACTTTTATGTGGCAATTAGAACTAAAATTTGATGAAAGAAACTTTCTTGTAGCTTCTATGAATAAATAGGATAAAATTATGATATTTGTAGTGTTTGTCTAATTAGAAATTGTTGAGAAACTAGGGTCTAGAACCTTGGTATTAATCTCATGGTGACTAATTTTAGAAGAAATATCCAAGCTAGTTTCATTAATATATGCTCTTGTATGCTATGTCAAAATGGTGTCCCTATATTTGTATGTCATGTCTCTAGATAACTATAGAAAATAAAGAGAAAAAAGACAACAAATTAGTGGTGATTATTTTCCAATACATGTACTTGTTAGGCTTCCTTCAATTATTTATTTATAGGAACGTTGAATGCTTCTTTTTAGATTATGCAATTGGATTGGTAATGATGCCTTCAACCCTTACAACTAGTGGCGTTACCACTTCTTATCTGATGCTCATCTAGTGGGGATACCATTGGACTTACAATCTTACCAAACAAAAGATAAATTGCATTATATTCTTACCTATTGAAATATTTCAAAATTTATTGTTTCTCTTTATAGATTTTTTGTCATATTTTAATATCCATACTATTTATGTGATGTTTTAATACTACAATTTTTATTTTTATCCCTATAAAATATCAAAGAATGAGAGGCAAATTGAGCTAGCTCACATGTCAAGAGCTCATCATTGGGCCTTGTTTATGTATTCAAAGATGCAACAACTTTTCATTTTTACTAACATATTTCTATATTTTATTTTATATGTAAAATTTGCTAACAATTTGATAAAAAATATATTTCCTACTATCTAGCCTCACCAACTTGAAAATTAGGGGTGGCTTCTTATACAAACATCAATCATAATTTGGCATGATTTGACTATTTTGAAAGTTTGGATTGATTTACATGAAAAAAATATTAATATTTTAGATTGTTCCTATTGTTATTTGTGATCTAAACAGATTTGTCACAATGTTATTTCATTGAAACAACCATGACTCACCTAATGGGTAGCGATAAAGTTTATGACAATTAGAGAGATCACTATTGGATCAGTGATTTTTCATGTTTGAGAGAGGAAAATTCCTCATATGATAGTTTTAAATTTTTAGGGGTATGATTTTAACCAAAAAGTAGAAAAGAGACAAGGAAGTAAATTAAAATAAGAGAACTTGGGAAACCCTAGATAGAATAATATAAGGCCAACAATCTAGTTATTCTAGAAATGAAGATAATAAAACAATAGAAATGGGGGAGAAACAAACACCAAGATTTATTTCCGTTAAAAGATTGTTTTGAAGAGAGATATGCAACTAGGTTTTGTAACGAGGAATTTATATAACATAAGAAATATTTATCCAATGAGGGTTTTGTAACTCATAGATCAAAAGTAACCATTAACACTCACACCCAAGATTGCATAGAAAAAATATACATTGAAGACTTATTTCATCTACCACATAACATGAAATATTTTAGATAATAGTTATAAATTAACATAAGGGAAGCCTATAGAATACAAAAATAATACACAAGCTCACAAACTATCAATATCATTCTTTATTGGATTCAAAATGGGTGAGTTAAAAGACTCTTTCTACTCCTATATAATGTGCAAGAATAAAAACAGCCCATTCTTTACAAATAAGACTTGAATAAATAGGCGTCATCCTTCATAAATAATTTGTAATATGTTGGTTCTTTTTCTTGTTGCCCTCAATTCTAAGAGAAAATATAATTCCTATACTCAAGGATCAAAATATTTGGATAGAGATCTGCCCCATGATCAAATTGAGGACAAGGAAAAGCCAATGAACAAGGTTGGGCCCAACCTTCTACATTTTGAGCTCAACATGACTCAGGAGGGTGATCCTAATATGGGTTTTAGAGAACGACAAAGCTTATTGAAACACAACACTACATGGATGAAACTAGGTCCACTTGCACAATACAAAATAATTGATTGACTCTTATTAGTTCATTATTGTGTTGGTTTCATATTAAATTGTAGCTACAAACCCTTAAAATGTGGATGACTATTATGTTCATAGATATATGAACTAAGGATGTTACAAAATTCATTAAATTCAAGCATGATCCTTTATACTTTGAATAACACTGAGAAATAATAACTTACATATACATGTCTTCATTTCAAAAATGCACTGGAATGAAAAATAAGCAAATATTAGGCATGTATTTTACACTAACAAACAAACCATAAAAAAATATACTTTGAAAGATGCTTGAGATTTATCAATTTTAAAACATTTCTAGAAGTAGGAATACAAAGATTGATCGGTGCCTATCATGGGCTACAAAGTGACAACACATTGCATTTTACATCACAATACCAAAACATAGCCGAATGATATATTAAAAATTTATCACCTTATGATAATGAGATCTCTAAAAGCCTACAATGTAATCATACTTAACAATCTAATTGAAATCATAATTCTCCCACTACTTTCAAGAAAACATATACTCGGTCCCTTGAACAAAAAGCAATCTCTAAAAATAATTCACTCCAACAAATGTGCAGGAAGAACTCAGAAATTCTTATTTTTTTCATTCAACAATATTATATTCTGGTGCAAGGGCACCATCACCTTGGAATGTAAAGGAGAGAGTCCTTGAAATTTCATTGAGCGAGTTTGAATATTTTGAAACAATATGCAACGAGGAAGTTGCAAAATATGTTAAAATAAGGTGCAATGTCATAAGATTGTCCATGCATGTCATGTTGAGAAGGTGATCTAGGTGGATAGGATATAGTGTAGGTTTGGTTTTCATGTTTTTCCTTATGAATAAGGTCTCAATGACCATTTTATATGTATTGGAAGGACTTTGGGGTCTTACTAGGTTAGTTTAGAAGAGTTTATAAAGCAAAGTTGTAAAGGGGTGGTCATTAAGAACAAAATTGGCAAATTGCCATTTTAGAATCAAGCAAAACGGTGGTATGGTAGTTGATCAGCTCAAGGGGTAGTTTGAAGGTGATATCATGATATATTGTTGCAATATCTCGAGTTGGTGGTTGTTCAGTTTCTAAGAAGGAAAAATAACTTTGCAAACATTGATCACTGGTTTTTATTGATTTTCTGAACTTTGCTTCCTTGGCACGGGTCCGTACAGGTCTGATATGTATTGAGGCTATGAATACTTGTTAATATATGTGTTTAACTTCCTTTATATTTGTTTTGGAGGCCTGGAATCACCATTGGTGTGTGTGGGATCAACAAACTCAGGGATTGCTCTATTTTTTGTGAGGGGTTTTGAGAGCAACACCATGACACATTAGCCAATTCACCTACTATTATGACCCTGTGGCTTAGTGGATTGGCCTATACCATGATTAGTTAGGTGTATGAATACTTTGGGAAATGAGAGAATGAGGGAACTTTGCAATAGTGTGAGTTCTAAGGCTGAGCAAGGGTGATTCTACCATGAAAGTGAGGAACCCAAGTAGTGAATCTGAGAATTACTGAGAGGAATGGAATTGTGAGTGTTTTTCAAGTCAGGGCAGAGGTATAGTGTGGTGTCTGGACCCTTGGAAAGATCGGGAGAGGTCTAGAGTTGTGAGTTTTCCTAAAACCCTTGTTTTGGTGAGTGCGTAAGATGGTTTCTTGGGGCAGAGGGTTAGAGTCCATGTAGATGCAAAACATTGTCAAAATCTAAGGTTTGGAACCATAATCTAAAATTGGCCAAGGTATTTGTGGATACCTAATGTTGGAGGGGTAGTTCCTTTGGAAATTAGGGCTAATTGTGAAGCCTAGAGTGAGGTAGGTGTATTGAAAGTCCATAATGGTTTGAAAGAGTGGCTATTGATTTTGATGTATGTTGTGTAACCCTGAAAAGGGTATCTTAATCCACCATTTTATTGTTAGGTGTTATGGCAAGGTTGAGTGAAAATTGGCTTAAACCGGATTTTGAGTGTTATAAGGGTAAATTGATGTGAAAACTGTTGAATGGAGAATTTTGAGTGATTGGCCTTTGAGTTTGTGTGGAAATCATTATATTTCCATAGGGAAGGATTTTAACACCTCTCTCTCTTTGCATCATAGTGGTATCAGATCAAGGGAGTAGGTCTTTTGTGAGATCAAGGTTGAAGTTTGTGTGCATGAAGAAGAAGGTAGTTGGATGAAGCAAAATGCCTCCTAAAGGTAATGTTGTTGCAAGGAAACTTGATAACCATGAAAAGGATATAGAGAAACTAAAGGAGGATATGGCTGCAATAAAGGCTAAGGGTAGGACCCTTTTGGATGAAAGTGAGTCTGAAGAGGAATATAACTCTAGTGTAGAAGAGAAGATGGATCTAGATGATGTGAGAACAATGAAGCTTCTGAAAGCTATGAAGAAGGATGGACATGGAAAAATGGATGTGCCTATGTATGGAGGAAAACTTTATAGTGAAGAGCTCTTGGATTGGATAGGGGCTTTGGATAACTACTTTGATAGTGAAGATGTTGATGGACATAAGGTGAAGAGAGAAAAAACAAAACTGGAAGGACATGCTTTGGTGTGGTGGAATTTTGTTAAAGAAGATAGGGAGAGAAAAGGAAAGAGCAAGATCATTTCTTGGGAGAAGATGAAGAAAAAGATCAAAGGTAAATTTCTTCCTTTTGATTACAATATTCAATTACTTAAGAAATTACAAAACCTTAGAAAAAAGGAGTTAGATGTACAAGCATATACTGAAGAGTTTTATAGGTTAAGTATAAGGGCTAAAAATGAAGAAGATGAGGAAGAAATGACTACTAGGTACTTGAATGGTCTAAGATTCAACATTCAAGATGAAATCAGCTTGATGGCACCAAAATCAGTTGAGCAATGCTTTCAAATGGAAATGACGGCAGAAGAAAAGCTAAAGAGAAGACAAGAGAAGGCAACAAGAGGAAGAGGCAACACTTCTAGAGGAAGAGGATTCAATCCCAATTCAAAGTCAAATAGTGACGGTCAAGGAGATGACAAGAAGGACCAAGAGCAATATGATTTCAGAGATGGATGGAGAGGTTCAAGAGGAAGATTTGGTGGAGGAAGAGGCTCCTATCAGTTCTCAGGGAGATGCTACACTTGTAACCAGCCTAGACATCCAACCTTTAAATGCCCTGAAAAGCAAGGCTCAAGCTCTTATGGTGGAGAGAGGAGGAATCAACTAGTGCATGAGGATGAAGAGAGTGTGACTTCACCTGTAGTAAACCTCGCATCAAAAGAAGGAGAGGCACTCATGATAAGAAGAACTATTCTACAAGCATCCAAGGAGGAGGATTTGAGTTAGAGAAGGAGCCTATTTAGAATTACATGCAAATATAAAGGTAAAGTGTGCCAAGTTTTCATTGATTCTAGTTCTCAAGATAATCTAGTGTCTAGGGAGATGGTGGATAAGCTGAGTTTGGAAATGTTACCTCATGTAGCACCTTATAGAGTTTCTTGGATGAATGATAGTCAAACTTTGGTGGTGAATGAGCAAGCATATGTTGATTTTCATATTGGAGAGTATAAGGATAGGGTTCTATGTGATATTTTTCCAATGGATTGTTGTCATGTGCTCTTGGGGAGGCTTTGGCAATTTGATAGGAGGTCTATATATGATGGCTGGGAGAACAAATATACCATCAAGAAGGATGACAAATTTTTTAAGTTGATTCCCTTGAAAACAAGTGTAAGGGATAAGGGTAAGTCTAAGGTGGTGATGTTTGGTAAGAAAGAGCCTTTAGGGCTTGAGGATAGCAAGACCAATTTGTTTGCAGGTCTAGAGTATGTTCATGGTGATGGAACAATAGGTGGAGAGCAACTGAGTAATGCTCAGACAGTGGGTAAGAAGGATATGTGTGATTTGCACAAGGAAGGAGTGAAGCATGCCTTTGTATGGCATAAGGAATTGAGTAGCAAAATGGCTCAGACTGGTAAAGGGCAGAGTGAGGGGAAAGAGTCTTTGGAAAGGAAAGATGAGGTTGATAATGTGTTTGTAGGTACAATTAGATGTCCCGTGGTGTTGCAACAAATCAAGGGACAATCAGTAGGTATTAAGACAAAGTTTGGTGGAGTGGAAAGCAAGAAGACAATGAGTCATGAGACAAGGAGGACAAAGGACATCAAACTTGAAGGTCTAATCATAGTAAAGGAACAAAGGTACAAAGATATGATAGCAATAACAAGAGGACATAGTGTACATGCTAAGGTGGATGGGTAAAAGTATGGAGGTGGATAAAGGAAGAAGGTAGCGAATTGTGTTTCTAACTTTTGTTTGATTGCAAATATGAGGAGTGGGACAGTACCAAATTTTGATCCAGGGATCAGGAGGAGCCTCACATCAGATTTTGATAAGTGTGGAGCGGCAATGTGGGGCCAAGAACAAGATTTTACTCTTGGGACAAGAGTTTTTCTATGGGGGGGTGTACGGTGCAAGGGCACCATCACCTTTGAATGTAAGGGAGAGAGTCCTTGAAATTTCATTGAGTGAGTTTGGAGATTTTTAAACAATATGCAATGAGGAAGTTGCAAAATATGTTAAAATAAGGTTCAATGTCATAAGATTGTCCATGCATGTCATGTTGAGAAGGTGATCTAGGTGGATAGGATATAGTGTAGGTTTGGTTTTCATGTTTTTCCTTATGAATAAGGTCTCAATGACCATTTTATATGTATTGGAAGGTCTTTTGGGTCTTAGTAGGTTAGTTTAGAAGAGTTTATAAAGCAAAGTTGTAAAGCGGTGGTCATTAAGAACAAAATTGGCAAATTTCCATTTTAGAATCAAGAAAAAGGGTGGTTATGGTAGTTGATCAGATCAAGGGGTAGTTTGAAATTGATATCATGATATATTGTTGTAATATCTTGAGTTGGTGGTTGTTGTTCAATTTCTAAGAAGGAAAAATAACTTTGCAAACATTGATCACTAGTTTTTATTGATTTTCTGATCTTGGCTTCCTTGGCACAAGCCCGTACAGGCCTGATATGTATTGAGGCTATGAATACTTGTTAATATATGTGTTTACCTTCCTTTACATTTTTTTTGGAGGCCTAAAATCACCATTGGTGTGTGTGGGATCAACAAACTCGGGGATTTCTCTATTTTCTATGTTAGGGGTTTTGAGAGCAACACCATGACACATTAGCCAATCCACCTACTATTCTGACCCTATGGCTCAGTGGATTGGCCTGTACCATGATTAGTTAGGTGTATGAATACTTTGGAAAATGAGAGAATGAGGGAACTTTGCAATAGTGTGAGTTCTAAGGTTGAGCAAGGGTGATTCTACCATGAAAGTGAGGAACCCAAGTAGTGAATCTGAGAATTACTGAGAGGAATGGAATTGCGAGTGTTTTCAAGTCAGGGTAGAGGTATTGTGTGGTTTCTGGACCCTTGGGAAGATCGGGAGAGGTCTAGAGTTGTGAATTTTCCTAAAACCCTTATTTTGGTGAGTGCTTAAGAGGGTTTCTTGGGGCAGAGGGTTAGAGTCCCTATAGATGCAAACCATTGTCAAAATATGAGGTTTGGAACCATAATCTAAAATTGGCCAAGGTATTTAGGTGGATACCTAATGTTGGAAGGGTAGTTCCTTTGGAAATTAGGGCTAATTGTGAAGCCTAGAGTGAGGTAGGTGTATTGAAATTCCATGATGGTTCGAAAGAGTGGATATTGATTTTGATGTATGTTGTGTAACCCTGAAAAGGGTATCTTAATCCACCATTTAATTGTTAGGTGTTTTGGCAAGGTTGAGTGAAAGTTGGCTTAAACCGGGTTTTGAGTGCTACAAGGGTAAACTAATGTGAAAGTTGTTGAATGGAGAATTTTGAGTGGTTCGCCTTTGAGATTGTGTGGAAATCATTGTATTGCCATAGGGAAGGAGTTTAACACCTCTCTCTCTGCATCATATTCCAAGATTGGAGACAATGGTATTGTAGCATGTATTCATATATGCCTCAAATTAGGATTTTTTTTTTGTAATGAAATGAACTACAGGTAAGTACTACAACTATAACAGACCTAAGATAATATCCCTTTACAAATTTTTCCCATTTTCTAGAAATTTAGAGCCAAGTTAGTATGAAGTTTATTATATGCCTCATAACTTACAAACAAAAAATACAACGAACCAAAAATTACATTTTAAGAGAGTAGAAATCCTAGGTTTACTACCTAGCTAACATTTGACACCATTTGGCTCATTGATCTACAACTGATTGGCATGAGAGAATTTTCCATTGCATCTTCTAACTTCCCATTTTTCCTCCACTTCTCCAAATAAATTTTTCTTTCCAACCTCATTTTCAATTCCCATGCATAATTTTACTTGTATGATAAAAGTAATTTACCAGTCACTTTTCACTCTATAGGTAAAAGATACCCTCAAGGGCCTTTCCCACTTCATTGGCATGTGAAATCATTCTTTTAAGCCAACACTTTAATTTTTAACTCTCAAATTATCCTTGCAATTTATTTTGTGTTTCATTAAACAATTGTCCTGGTAATCATTCTTTTGTTAGATTTTGCTTGCAATTAAACTCATTTCACCTATACTCTTGACAAAAAATTTCAACCTACTGCCTATCTCCTTCATAATAACAATTTATTAAACATTGTAGGCATGAATGCTTAATTGTATATTTGCATTCCTCATTTAAAAAACAACATATTCACTTCTTGAACCAATCCACCTTCTTGTTGTGTTGCAATCTACTTCACAATAAACTTGTGAATGAACATACATCCTCCATACGTAAACATATTGTTTCCAATGCAATGTTTTTTCCATGCTCGGGTGTTTCAAACAAATGGAGGACATAACTTGATAGTAGTATGGTAGTATAAAACTTTTTGGATCATTTTTAATGATGATTTGGTGAGTTTGTAGCTTGTAGGTCATTTTAGCGATGGCGGGCAATTAAAAGTCATTCATTAACATCAAAATTGTTGTAGGAGGGCACGTTTAGATCTTACTAGCAATATAAAATGCTTAAATTTTTTCTCAAATGATGCTTGGGAATGAGAAATGTTGCAGAAAATTTAGGTGACATGAAACAACATTTTTGAAATTTTAAAATATATTGCAAGTTTTTGGATTCAACTGTGTATGTTTTTCAATCGACGTCCCGGATCACACTTAGTGATCCATCATCAAGAAGAGGAAGAAAAATGAATTACAATTGTAGAAAAGGCCTAATAAAGGATGAGGGAGGTGGGTTGAGAGGAATTTTTTTTTTTTTGAATAATAAAGAAAAATCTAAAATAAAGAGGCTACAATATGACAAGAAAGGTGAAAAAATACAAAAATGAATGCCCCTGGTGCAAAAAAGCAAGAAAAAGACACAAAGAAAGCAACCAATTATAATAAAAGAAAATAGGAGAAATACCACAATATAATAAAAACAAAGCCAATAAAGGATAAAAATAAATAAGAATTAAAGGGCACTAAAAAGGGAAAATAAAGAACAAAAAGAATAAGAGAAAATAGGAGAAATACCACAATATAATAAAAACAAAGCCAATAAAGGATAAAAATAAAAAGCAGTAAAGGACACAAAAAAGAGAAAATTGCATACAACCATACATAAAGATGAAACCAAACATACAACCACACATAAAGATGAAACCAAACATTCAACCATACATACAACCATAATCAAGATGAAACCAAGGAAACGAGAAAAGAAAAAAGAAATCAAAAATAAAAGAGATGCCTCAGCAAGAACTTTCACCAAACAAATAAAAGACAAAGAAACGAAAAAATATAAAAACCAAACTCAATGATAAATAATATACTAAGGAATTAAAATTTAAAATTAATAAATAATTAAAACCCAAAAAATGCAAGCAAGCATATTAATATAGAAAAGATATTGAAAAGGAAACCAAAAGACAAAATAAAATAAAATACTAAAAATCATATATAAATATGTATGTATACGTGTATGTATGTATATATATGTGCATATATATAAGTAAATATATATACCTGTATAAATATACACATACATACATACATACATACATACAATCATACATACAAATATATAAAAATAAAATAAAATAAAAGAGATACCTAAGCAAGAACTTAAACCAAACAAATAAAAGACAAAGAAACAAAAATATAGAAACAAACTCAATGATAAAAATTAAAAATTTTAAACAAATAAATAATAAAAACCCAAAAAATGCAAGCAAGCATATAAATAGAGATAAGACATTAAAATAGAAACCAAAAGCAAAAATAAAATAAAATTTCTTGCAAATAAAATACTAAAAACCATAGATAAAAAGAATCAAAAGAACTTAAAGAAACTAAAACTAAGAAGAATATATATATGCATATATGTATGTATGTATATGTGTATGTATGTATATATAAGTGCATATATATGTAAATATATATATATATATATATTCATATAAATATACACCCACATACATACATACATAAATAAACACATACAAACAAACAACCAAATATACCAAAACATAAAACTAAAAGACGGAAAAAAGGAAGAGGCCCCAAAAAGAAATGGGAGGGTAAAAGAAAAACGAAAAAGCAAGGCAAGAACACAAACTACAAAAATGAAACCAAGAAACAAATACAAGCCAAAAATTAAAAAAGAGGGGTGGGGGGTATAGAGACCAAAGAGGTTTGCAAGGAAGGGGGGCCAAGATAGGGAGGGAGGGAGGGGGTCAAGAAAAAAGGTTGGATAAGGAGAGGGAAAGCGAAGGGAACGACAGAAAAAACATAAGCCCAAGGAAGAGAAAGGAGGAGACAAAAGAACGAGAGGCCCAAAAGAGGAAGGGAGAAAGGAACTAGACCAAGGGGAAGAGGAAGAAGGAGAGAGCACTAAGATGAAGGGGTAGAATGGAGGGAGTTTAAAATTGGTTTCCAACCTTCATCCTAATTGAGATTGGTATGGTGGTTTTTTTACGGTGATGGCTTCTTGGAGTTTTCGTTTGAAAAAAATTATTTCTTAACCATAACTTGGGTGCTTTCAAGAAAAATGTGATGCTTGGTGTGGTGGGAATGCTCAGCTAAAGCTGACTTGGAGATTCAATGATGCCTAATATCAACACTGTGCTCTTTGATCCTAGCACTGATGGAACGAATCGTTTCCCCAATATACGAGGTGCCACAAGAGCAATCAATTTTGTAGACTCCAGAGTGGAGAAGAGGTGGCAAGGGGTCTTTAATAGAGGGGATGAGCTTTCTAATAGTGGAGATGGGTTTGAAGGCACAAGAAATACCTTTTTTTATAAAGGATTTTGGAGATCCGATTGGAGAGGCCTTGGACATAGGGGAGGGTGGCAAACTAGGAGGCTCTAGAAACAAAAGAAAAGAGAGGGGGATTAGCACAATTTTTAGCAATTTTGAAAGCCTTGAAAATAATCTTGTCAAAATAACCATTGAGCTTGAAAACATGGTGGAGATGTGATAACTCAAGATCAATATGGTCTTTATCACAAATCCGATAAGCACGAGTGGCAAGAGTGTTGAGGACACAAATTTTTGAGCAGGATGGTGGTGGGAAGAGGCATGCAAGTAGATTTCGGTGTGTGTAGATTTCCCAAAGACTTGATGAGAAAGGGAACCATCCTCTTTCCTAATGATGAGGAAATCATGAAAAGGAAGTTGACTGTTGGACTCAAGTTTATACCAACTATTTTAAAATATTTAAAAATCTCACCCTGACCTTCCTCCACATGGCACAAACTAATTGCATTGTTGATTTTCAACTCATCGTAGGTGAATTGAAAAAATACTTCAAAAATGGAATGCTAGGGGAGAGGGGTTGATAGTGGATCACCTTACCTTTGGAGGTCCATGTGGAGTGCTACGTGGACCAAAAAAATGCCTCCACATCAGACATGCTTAGGTGGACTTGCCATTTTTTTTTTTGGCCAATTGGACTAAATCTACCATGTTTTATGCTCCAATTAGTTAGGAATGTCCATGAATTACCCATTTAGAGGGCTAACAGATCATTAGTTGAGTCCACCCCCAAAATTTGTGTGGTGGGGACCTAGCAGTGGATTGGACAAACACGTGGCAGCCGAACAGTTCACCACCTTGAACATCCACTTGCATTTATCACGCACCGCCTCCTCACTTCATTCCATCTAGCAACTTGTACTACACGTCCCTTCCCATTTACTCAACTTGAATGACATGCAATTCCAAGTCCTTAGATCATTCAATGTTGCAAAACCTCACTCATCCCACTCATTTTCACCCCTTTCCTAAACCCAACTTTTGGAGTGTTTGTTGCAACCATCCTTTGGCACAAATGCATGTTTAGCTCTATTTGTTCTTCTTGGTATTGCTTGAAAATTGTATGATGGCTATTTTTTTCCTAGTTTCAAGCATTGAGCATGTTCTCTATTCAATGTAGGTGAGATTTTTAATCTCACCAAGGTTGTACCATTGTACATTTTTTTGTTGCTTCTTTCTTCAAATTATTTGTTTGATTTCTTCAAATAATTTACTTGTTATTACATTTGTGTTCGATAAGCTGAAGATTATGCTAAATTGTGGATGCCTATGAAATCAATATTTATTAATTTTGTTTGGAAATTCATACTATTATGTTTGTTTTTGGGTGCTCCACTATTAACATCATCATTTATGGCTCCAACATTTTCATCCAAGTCAATTAACTCATTCTAGCTACCTTGGGTATCCCTTGGAACATCTTTTGCAGCATTTTCATCCTCATTTGACTCAATTAACTCATTCTAACCTTCCCATGAGGTATTGCTAATGCTTTCTTCATTAATATTTGGTGCAATATTTGATGATGTAGTTCCAAATTGATCAGATGGATCATAAACATTGCCAAAGTAAGACTTTATGGTAACTCTACTTTTTGGGCATTTTGATGGCCTCCCTTCACCACCCCGAGAAGTCTTACTCTTGCCGCACTTGCTGCTCGACATCTTGATCTCTCATGAAATAAAAGCTTCCAAAAATGTCTTCTCAATTTAAGGACATAGACTATAGATTCTATTCCCTAGACTCAATATCATCTTTAAGATTGAAGCAAGAATGGGAACGAGATAAAATCCTAGAACACTATGAAGAAATGATTACTTACCTTTAGATTTTTACTGACTCACTGTTTTCTAATGCAACAATTCCTTTATTCATAAGTTTGTAACTTTCATATGATCAAGGTTCCAACTTCTGAATCGAGAGCTCACAACTCACAAGTCTAGAACTTAAAAAAGTGTGTAAAAATAAATCAAAGTTTTGATTGTATTTATATCAATCCATATTTGGAAAATTCCATTGGATTATTAAATGGTAAAGTAGAAATTTGGTGAATCCCATGTGACTATATAACGATACATTTAAATGTTGGGCGAATCAAACCTTGACAGAACACATACGTTGTAATTTTTGAGGCGATTATGGCCCTATGATTAGCATGGTGTTATCTTAATATTAGCGAAATGGATCCTCATATGTAATTAGTTTTTAATGTAATTGGTGAAATGTGTCCTCAAAAATAATTATTATTTAATGTTACTGGAAAATATAGGTCATAGTGTGAGAGTAGTTTAATGAACATATTCTTGTAAGTATTTATAACAACAATTAGTGATTTAGTATTTGTAATAGTGAAATTTGTATATTCAAAAAATAGTTTTACTATGTAAGTATTTATAACAACAATTAGTGATTTAGTATTTGTAATAGTGAAATTTGTATATTCAAAAAATAGTTTTACTATGCTAGTTAAAACCAACATATTGACATATTTGATGTAAGTACATTGCGGGCCCATAAACCACAGGTCCTTGGATTCACATCTTAAACTTGGAAAATGAACATTGTGTTTGGAATGAGTTAGTGAGAATAACACCACATTATTATAAGATATGAAACCAAATAGGCTCTTAGGTTTAGAAATGGGGACATGCAAAATCTTATAGGGGGAGAAACTATCTATTCCAACCTTTTCTATGATATGTAAATTGAAGGTTATGTGATGTTTAAAGCTCTCACATGTTTCTTTTATAAATAATTTTAGTGAATTTTCCTAGGTTGTCAAACTTATAAGAAAACAATAAGGTTATTGAAGATTCATATGAAGAATTTTATTAGAAATTTGGATCAAACCAAATTTATACAACAATCATACTTGAATTACACATCCTAGATACATGGATATACGAATTATAGCCTTGATAAGTCTAACACATGTCGCATAGATGGTATGTGCATTTCTCATTTTTTAATCTAATTACCTATTATTCTTTGACAAAGTGATATATGTTGAAAGTTGTTATGACTAGATTAGGTGTTATAAAAAATCTTTAATGTTGATAGAAATACAATAATTTACATTATTGGATTCTAAATTTTTCCCAAAGTTTACATGTACTAGTCTCCATTCAATTGTATTTGGTATAGGAAAAGAAAGATTGGGCCTAGTATTTTTATGAAGTACCCTGTGGGTAGTCATAACCTATTTTTTTTCTTTTACTTAAGGTGCTTAATGGATTCTTTTCTATTGTAATTTTTTATTGGACTTGATCAACCCAATAACCTTGCACATTTATTGTATGTTGAAGTTATAAATTATACTTTTATAAATTGTGAATGGCCACATAGTATTGGATATGAATAGTAATTATGGTGTGATCACATTTTAATAGTTTGAAGGAGTTACATGAGTGGGTAAAATGGTAAAGTTGAAAGGATAAGAGGTTAAAACACAAAAAACTATAATTATCTTTTCAAATATAAATTCATGATATATTTCATAAGATATCTATAGTTCTCATCATAATTTTGACTTGGGAAAGCGATTTTTTTAAAATTACTTGTGAATTTAAAATAAAATTAGAAAAGATGATCTATGAATTAAAAGAAGCAAATAATGTAGATAAAGTAGGTAGATTATGAAGAATACAAATATTCAATGTTAGTATCTCCAATTATTGATCATGTGCTTCTTTGAGTTGTGATGCAGATGCATCTTGTGCTACTGAGGATAGTAGTTAATTTACAGGGGGATAAATGTTATGTGACTTTTTATCCAAAGAGAAAGTTATGAAACAACCCCTTAGAATTAAAAGGGAGATAGAAAAATAAAATATATTATGGTTACGAGAGATTTTAATAAAGAATGTGTAAAATTCTCTTAAAAAGGTGGAAAAATAATTAGTTATTTAAATAATTATTAAAGGCAACCTTTGTGAAAGGGTGTGATGGCTTGGAAACCACCCCTTAAGTCATATAAGAAGTTATCTGAGAAATAATTCAAGAAAGGGGAATATTCAAGGAGAGAAGATAGAAAGGAAAGAGAAATTGAGAAGGTACAAAGGAGTGAAGGTTAGGATCTTTGGTTGGTATTGGGGGCAGTTGGAGAAGGGGCACACAATGTGTGTCCAACTCAGGGTACAATGTACACTTGGGATTGTCTTGGCCAGGGCTTTATCATAACGCTTGTGAGGTAGGTTGTTGAACTATAAGGCATGTGAAGCAGGTTGTTAAACCATAAGGCTTGTGAGGTAGGTTGTTTATATTGTAAGGCCTATGAGGCAGGTTGGGGTTTTGTGCAAGAATCGGCTCCTCTGGTGGTGCCTTCTTGCCATGAAGAGCCTAGATCTCTAGCCATTCCTCCAAGTGTCGGATAATAGCTTGTCAAACTATATTTATAGATAAGTATTGAAAACCATTGATCCAATAATACTAAGAATATGGTCTATATGATTTTGATGTTAATATGATTAACCTATGCGAAGACGTTGTTCCATTTATTATGTTAATTATTTAAATTATCACATGTTTATAGTCTACATTGATTATTCACATTTATTTTAATAACATTACATAATTCAACTTATCTTAATTCTAATATTTATTATATAAAATATGTTGCTCTTACTTAAAATATCTATTGGATAATAGTGACATTATAGATAAAATGTGAGTGAATTCTATGGAGCATGTCAAATGGTCAAGCCCTTATTTTGTCTTTTGAAATCCATGAATAAAATAGAAGCATTGATTAAAATTTGGTAGTGTATTATCTTAAATGTATGTGTGTCTATATTTTTAAGAATGATAAGTGTTTATAACAATGAACACTAGTAAAGTTAGGTCTAGAAAGACACTAGCATCCTATGTGTATGGAAATAAGAGAATAGGAGATGGGAAATCCAAGATGCCAAAAAGAACTTGTGAGACAAATAAACAAAGGAGTATATATGAGATTCTAAAGAGATGGAGAGTATCACAAAATTATTAAAAAAAAATTTTATCATAACATGAGAAATTATACTAACATGGACAATAAAATTTAGAATAATTATGAAACAATTAAAACTAAAAGAGGGAAAAAATGAACCAAATAGAGATATGTATTTCAATAAATCCTTGAATAATGGATTTTTTGATAGGTTAATGGAAGCTATTATTGTTCCTAATAATATTCCTCCAATAAATGAGGAAAATATCAATTGCCTTGTGTGTGGTCCCAAGCCTTGAAAATTCATTTCAAGTTTCTAGTCTTTTTGCCTTTCAAACATTTGCAAAAGGTTTAAGTTGCAAGATTTCAGTTTTTAGAGTTAGTCATTTTTCTTGCAAAAGCAGGAGCACTGAAATTCAGTTCCCTTACACTCACTTTGAAAAAAATAAAACATGCAAGAGTGCTAAATTTTAGCACCCCTACATGTCTTGTAGGATGGTTTATGCATGTGTAATCACACTAAATTTCCCTGTTGATGCATCCCAAGTTCACACAATTGCATTAATTGCAGGTTTTTAATGCAAGTTTTAGGGGATTTTTAATTGGTTTTAGTCCATTTTAATTTCATTTTATCCATGATTCATCTTTGTGCTTGTGGATTTTGGTGAATTTCCCCTTGGATTCTTTATGGTTTCGAGCGAATTTTGATCTTATTCACCTCGAGTTTTTCCTTGCCATTTGCTTGTTTACAGGTATGTACAGTCCTTTATTTCTTCTCTTCTTTTGGTTCACTGTTTTTGTGTATAAATTGATTAGGGTTAAATTTTTGTGTTTTTTTTTTTCACAATTTCTTTTTCTTTATAAGTTTTTGTCATTTTGATTCTTGTTTTTTCGTCCATCATCTATGCCCTAATTTTCGTTTAAAACTCGTTATGATTTTCCTCTTTTAGATTTTAATTGTTACTTCGCAAGATTTAAATCTCGGAGGCCAATTCCCATGAACCCATAGTTTTACGCATTACACTATCGATATTCATAGAAGGATGGTCGAGTTTTAAAACTTGACCTTCATCCTTTGTGTTGTCAATTGACCATCCAATGCATTATGTATCGCGGAGAAAAAACATCGATACACACTCTGTCAAAGCACTCACATGCAATGCAGGGTTTAAATTCCACATTGCATGTTGCATCCAATAGACCCATCATACGAAGCCTTACATTCCAAAGCGGTAAATTTTACCACTTATACATATATAAGCTATAACAAGCTATATGAAAAGTCAAAAAAATTTCTCGACAATGCATGTGAGGATCCCTATCAACCATGTATGGTTGGGAATTTTTCTCGCCAATACATGGTGAACATAACCGACGTGTAGGTTAAGATTTAAACCCCAACTAACACAAACTTTCACATTTTTCAAGTGTAACATCACAAAAATTTCCCACCTATACACTTAGTATGTTCTACCCCCGTGTAGGGGTGGGGAATTTTCCTACCCTTACATCATTTTGATTTTACCAACATATAGTAGCACAAAAGGTACTATTGTACTTAGAAGTTAAAAACCATGTAAAGACATAGATTTTATCCACCATTACACCCAATCATACAAAGCACATGTAGAAGCGCTAAATTTTAGAGTTATTATACTCAAATGCAAAACTTCATGCAAACACTCAAACTTTTTTTGCCTTCGCATCCAAGCTACCAATTCACATGCATCTACTTAAATTTTCAAGATCCTTGCATCTAAATACCTCAAGCATATATAGAAGCTCAAATTTTTCCCACTAGTGCATGAAACCCTAATTTTTCTCTAACACTGGAAAAACTAACCTTCTTCTTGCAGTTTCCTTTGAATGTTGTTTAAATAATTTGTGTTCAAGTTATTGAAAGGGTATGAGCATTCTACTTTGCACAAAGCTACTCCACCAATGTTCGAGACCAAGGAAAACTTTAGTGGTGAATACTCACCAATTGGCAAATTCTAGAAATTGGCCAAGTCAAAATTGGTGAATTAATCGCACCCAACAGGGTGTCAAAATCGCTTGGATTTTATGAGTTATCGGTCCAATGCATGTCCATTCGCCAACAATTTTTTTTAATGAGGCATATTTAAGTAATAAATTTTCCATAACAAACTATGCGTCTCAAATGGACCGACTAATAGTTTTTCCTGGAATCCCAGAAGCATGTAATAAAACACCTTCATATTTGCCAATACTATTAAAATAACATTGTATCAAACCCATTTCGCCAATTCAAATTTATAAATAGTTGCTTGTGAAGATCCATTTCACTAATTAAAATTTATAAATAGTTGTTTATGAGGACCTATTTCGCCAATAACATTAAAAAATAATTACATTTGAGGACACATTTTGCTTTGAAAATTACAACGTATCATTGTATAAGCACGCGAGATTCGCCAAATTTTTAATATACCATTTAAAAATCTCGTGGAATTCACCAAATATGGATTGATATAAATACAATCAAAACTGTCATTTATTCTTGCACATTTTGTTCAATTTTGAGGTTCTACTTCTCAATTCAAAATTCAACGAAAGCCGAAAACATAGACTTAAAGGTGAGTGATAATTTCTTCATAGTATTATTAGTTATAATAATAAAATTTCTTTATCTCTTTTCCATTCTTGCTTCAGTCTTAAAGATGATTTTGAGTAGGGAATGGGATCTATATTCTCTATCCTTCTTAAACAACAATACATTTTTTTCTAGCTTTTATTCTAAGTGAGAGATCAATATGTCAAGCAACAAGGGTAAGACTCCCCAGGGTAGTGAAGAGACTGGAAGGCCATCAAAACACCCAAAACATAGAGGTACCATACAATCTTACTTTGGAATTGGAAAAGCTTCTAATCCATCAGATCAAGATGGAGCTACATCATCAACTCTTCTACCAAATATTAATGAAGAAGGAATTCGCAATACCTCACCGCCACCAGAAGGTCAATGTTAGATTGTCATTGAGTTGAATCAAAATGTATCAAATGAGGATGGCAATACTGTAGAAGATGTTCCAAGGGATACCTTGGTTAGCCAGAATGAGATAATTGACTTGGATGAGGATGATGTTGGTAGCAAGAAAAGAAAAAGCAAATAAAAAATGGGGCGCGAGTGGGAAATGACAAGGAATTTTCAACTTGGTTGGTTGTCAAAGTACCCATTCATTGTACTAGTGGGGGTAGCAAATGAAAATGATATTGAAAAAGAAAAAGTATGCAATTGTACAATTTGTGGTTGGAAATGTGGAAGAGACAAGACATTGCAGCTAAAGCTTGACACTATAGAAAAGAATATCGGTAAAGTTTATGAAAAATAAATCATAGATGGAAAGAACAATCAGTTGTACGATGGAAATCAAAGGAAGAATGTATTCATGTTAAGTATGCCACAGAATATGAAGAGAATAACCATAGAATTTTTATTTTTTTTGCATGTCAAGGTACACTTGAGGCTCAATTTGGAAAAGAAATGGAAGTAGAAAATCTATCAAAAACTGTTCAAATGAGTGTTTTTTTTTATATTTGTCCAATGTGCGTCCTATGACAGACTACCCAGAATATTCTAGTTTATTATTTTTTTGGGTGTTCCTCACTTTCCCTTCTCACATTGGTCAATAAACGCTAGATGGGAATGGGAAAAATGTCTTGCTGTAGTGGAAAAGGAAGATTTAAAGGAGAAAGTAAAAGAGTCAAATTTCATTGCATTATCTTTAGATGGAGTTACTATAGTAGATAATACTTCTTAGGTCTGTATGCATTTGTATACTATAGAAAATGTTTGCCAAACTCATCTTCTTTGTGTTCATAAAATGAAGGACAGTTCAACATCACAAAATCTATTTGACTTGATGGAGCTATAGTGATGTAAGGTCAAAGGAGCGGTGTTTGCATAAAGTTACAAACTACTTGTGTACCATACATGCTTGACATTCACTTCATGGCCCATAGAATGAATTTAGCATTCAAAATTGTAAGCAAGTTTCCTACAGTATTAAAAGTTGAAAATCTAGTCTGTGAGATCCACACATACTTTTGTCGAAGTCCCAAACGTTTCACAGAATTTCAATATTTTGCTGAGGGAATAACACTAGGAAACAAGCTTCTCAAGGATGTCGATACTAGATGGATCTCCCTGCATGGACCAGTGCAACGAGTTCTTTCAGAATATCAATCCTTGATTGGAGTGATGTACGAGCATCACAACACAATAGACAAAGTTCCTGACCTCTTACATAGGTTAAGCGATATAGAGACACTCTTGACTCTAGCTAGTCTTCTCCCATGCTGGATGTGATGAACAATCTTGTGAAGAAATGCCAAGACAAAACTATGTATATTTGTGAATATTCCAATCTACGTAAACATACATGCTTGGCCCTCGATCATCTATGTCTAGATCTAACACAAGAAGGTGCAAATTATTTCATGTGGAAAAAAATTACTGATTTGAATAATCTTGATAATTATTTAAAATTTAATGCAAGCAGGCACTTATGTATCTGTGTATGTGGATATGAGATACCAATGTACCATTGTAAGATATCCATGCACTCTATCAGAGAAGTAGCTATTAATGAGGAAGATTTTAACGACATTGTTAAATCTGTTAGCGATAATTTGAAGGAAATCACAAAATCTCTTTCCTTTGAGATTTGTGAAAGATTCCCTCGACATGAAATACTCGAAGCCATGGGTATTGTGTATCCTCAATTTTGGGTAAACTGAGATAACCAAAAATATTTTCATGATAAAGTGAAAATCTTGATCGAACAATTTTTGAAAAGGGTAACATACAATGAGCATATAATAGAAGGAATTTTAAACAAAAATAAGCTTAGACAACAATGTAGGAGTTTTACAACAAATATGAAGGACCAGTATAAATCCATGGGCATGAAGAAGGCCTTTGAATCGGGATCAAGGAAAAAGGTTTGGACAAACTTAGGTCAGAGTGAAATATTGCGTGATTCGATATTAGAATATTTCAAACTTGTTGATTTATGTCAAACAATGATATAGGGGTCATTAGAGGATGAGAGAGTTTTCAATATATTAGGGTTTTTGAAATCAAAGTTAAGAAACAAACTAGACAAGAACTTGGAAAATTGCTTGAGGATGAAAGGAACTGCATATAAAGTCAAAAAAAATCCTTTTGAAAGGGAAATCACAAATTGGATGTCCACATGTGAAAGAAGAGGGACTGGGTTGTGCAACATAGACACTCCAATTCCAAACACTGGTACTGGTGGCATTGGCACTGGAAGTGGGATTGGGACAAATGACATTGACACAAATCACACAATGAATGTTGAATTTGAGACACGGGATGAAGAAAATGAAGAGCAGACTCAAAATCAAGATGACTCTTTTACTTTATCTGAAGGTGAGCGTCAGTTTGAGGAATCTAACTCCATTTGGAAAATGGAAGAGAATTAGCAACTTTTAGGTATTTATACTGCACTTCATGAATCAGTTTCCATTGTTCCAAAGTCCAAACTATAGTTGATATTTTATATTATATTCAATGAAATTGTGAATCATTGCACTTCATGAATCATATTCCAAACTGTAGTTGATGATATTTTATATTGTATTCCATGAAATTGTGATCTTTTATATTGTATTCCATAAAATTGTGATATTTTATATTTTATATTGTATTCCATGTTATTGAATTTGATATGTGATTCTGCATCATTTTTAAAGAACAACACTTATGACACTACTTATAAATTCCTATTACATTTCCATTCACACAATGTTTGATAAATAATTGAAAGGAATATTAATCCATTCCTTGAACATAAGCTAACAGTTCAACATCCATAACTTAGAAGCTCTACCAAACTGATTATAAAAAGAGTTTTCGATACTCCAACATTAGAAGTAGTTGACATGACCATAAACATTGCTAAGTTCACAAAAGCAACAGTTGAGAGCCTTACTAAAGATAGAGACATGCATAGAAGCGAGGAAAAATTTAGTGGCGAATATTCGCCAATTGGCTAATAATAGAAATCGGGAGCTCCAAAAATGGCTAATAGTACAAGCTGAAACGAAGACTAAATCACCAGGTTTTTATGAAAAAATAATTTTGTCTTGATTAATTCGCCATGTAAATGATGCGTCATCAAAACTGATTTGCCAGTATTTTATATAGTTACTAAAAAATTTGATTATATTTGCCAGTAATATTATATTCGTCCAATTAATTTTGGGGCAATATTGCCACTAATAATAAATTACTATTTAATTTGAGGAATATTTTCTTTTATCTATTGCCATAGATTAGTTTTTTAATCGAATGGTTGTAGGTTGATTCTGGGCCCTAATACACATGTGCCTTTTAAAAGGCACATGTGTATTAGGGCCCGGAACCAACTTGCAGCCATCCTTCGTTCTATCAGTGGGATGCCAGATAATGTTTCCCCGATGCCCATAGTTCTCCTGATGCACAATAGGATTGTGATGGGGGTTCCAGCGATGAAGCATTGTTAGGCCGATGGTATTGAATTTTGTTAGGAATGGGGGAAAATCTGGCCCTCGACCCCGCCTGTATTGTGATAGTAGCGCACCAAGATTCACTAGGATTCGCCACTATGATTATTATTTTTACCAATTATTTATTAAGATTTGCCAGGATTTTACAATTTTTTTAATACTGTGCATAAGATTTGCCAGGAAAATTAATATATTTTTTCAAATAAAAGGAGAGATTCGCCAGGATTTTACACCTTCACCGAGGGGGGGGTTTCTTAAAGTTTTCCTTGCATAGAAGTGTTGGTAAACATATTTTTCACCTAACTCTATATTTTTATGCCCATGGAGGTGACAAACGTAACAATAGTTGAATCAACCATAATAGTATTTTAGACTAATTCTTTGTTTATTTTAAAAGGTGGTAGCTACCTTCTTCAGATATTCAATGAATGATTTTTTAACTAATATCACTTTTAACTAGAAAGCAAATGAAAGGAAATGCTTTTAACCAGAAAGCTTCGAAAGGAATCCACACAACTTAACAATAAAATCTTAAACTACCAAATCACCTAAATTATACTGAGAAATCCTTACGCATCCATCACCATAAAATCTTTATTCACAGATAAACATTCCACATCAATGAAAATAACCAAACATCTATCATTCCTATAATAGATAATCCATTGGAAAACTACTCATTAAAAGTAGAATAAATCTACACACCATAACTCAAATATTACGCATGCATGAAATTCACCATTGTCTTTCTATATTGAAATAACAAAAAAGCAATAAAAATAGCAGAGTTTTTTTTTTGTTCTAATGAGTAAAACAAAGTTTTCACAAAAGATCCCCTAGCCAAGCATTGCCCCCATATTTAAAGCTTTCAAATTGTCAAGGGTGTTATGCAGAAATTGCTTCCGAAAAGGGAGTCTAAGTTTTATGTAACAAAGTCTGATAATCGAAGAGCCCAGATCCTCTTTGAGTCTTTAGGAAGGGGTACATATTATTTACAAATTGATGAAGTTTCTAGTTCTTTATATAATGATTCAAGTAAAGAGGAAACTGATGGTTCATCTTCTTCAAATAAAGAATATTCCTCAGATAGAACATGTTTTTCAGATGGTGAAATTTCTTCAGATGAAGAGACCTCATATTTTGAGATTGTCAGTTTAGGAGATCCAAATGAGGTTTGGACTATGGAATTTGATGGCAGTTTCTCTTCTAGAGGATATGGAGTGGGGATTGTTTTCATATCCTCATGAGGAAAAATATTCCCTTTCTCTTTCAAATTGCAATTTGATAATACTAACAACACTACAAAATATGAGGTGTTGTTGTTAGGAATGGCAGTTACATGTAAGAAGGGAATCAAAAAGTAAAACCTTCATGCTCAAGATGATGTCAAGTTAGTGGTTTTCAGGTAAGGTACCTGTATCGAACGAAAAATGAATGATTAAGTCATTATCGCAATCTTGTTTGGGATTGTATTGAGGGTTTTGATGCATTTAATATATTTGTAGTACCAAGCGAGTGTAATTATAAAGCTCATTCTCTAATAGTGTTAACTACTCTTTTAATTCCACAAAAAGATTTCAAAGGGACTATATATACTATTGAGCTAGTTTTTCGGCCAAGTGTTCCAGATAACTCAAATCATTGAAATATTTTCAATGATGATAATTAGATCATTGCCTTTCTTTAAAAAGCTAAAATCTTCAATGAGTTGTATTTTAAAGGAAGTGAATCTCCACCTTGAGAGTCAATCTCTGAGGTAGAACAAGATACCAACAAAAAAATCTTGCAGCTCAAAGTGAATAAGATTCCCAAAGGTTTGGTATCTCTGGAATAACTTTTTGACAAGCATGATCACTATGTCAAGAAGCAACAACAATCTAGTTCTAAATTATTGAACGAAGTTGAAAAAGTTAACTTGGGAACTGATGAAGATCCCAAAATGGTGAAAATGTATGCAAATATTGCAGTTCGTAGGAGAAAGATAAGTTTGTAGAGTTATTGTGGCAGCATATGGATGTACTTGCTTATTCTTATGAAGACTTAAAATCTTTCCGTTTGAAAGAGGTCCAAAATTAAATTCCCTTTAAGGCAAGTTCTATGCCTCACAAGCAAAAAAAAAGGCAATACAATCCAAAGATTTCAGGTACTATTCTTTCAGAGATTCAAAAAATGCTTAACACAACAATTATCTTTCCTATTCACCATTTGACATGGATAGAAAATATTGTTCCTACATAGAAAAAGAATGGGGAAATTTGTATTTGTGTGGATTTCAAAAACTTGAATCAATTGTCACTAAAGGACAATTACCCCTTGTTGGTAATGGATCAAGTATTGCAAATAGTGACGAGATTTGAAATTATATTTATGTTAGATGGCTTTTTTGGATACAATCAAGTGGAGGTAAGCGAGGAAGACCAACATAAAACCACCTTCACCACTCCATGGGGTACTTTTTATTATCGTAGAATGCTGATAATAAACCATAAGAACTATCAAATGGTGAGGAAGTAAATGTTGAGTATATTTTCACAGTCTTGTTTTTTAGCACAACTGATGAATGGCATTCAAATTTTTCACACTTTATGACTTATTGAGAATGTCCAGAGAACCTAAATTTCAAAGAAAAGAGGACAGTCAAACTCAAGGCTACAAAATTTGTCCTTTGGGATAATAGTTTATACAAGAGGATTCTTGACAATACCTTTCTACATTGCATAGACAAAGCACAAAAAAGAAAGTGTTGGATTCATTTCACAACTTAGCGTGTGGAGGAAATTTCTCAAAACCAATCACAACTCACAAGATCTTGCGAGAAAAGTACTACTAGCCTACACTTTTTCAAGATGCATACAACTAGGTACATAGGTGTGAATTATGCCAAAAATTCGTGGGGAAACCCAAAATAGCAACACTTCCCCTCAAGTCGATGATTATTGAAGAACCCTTCTAATAGTGGCAGGGAAAACTTTAAGAAACCCCCCCCCTCGGCGCAGGTGTAAAATCCTAGAGAATCCGGTATACTTCCTGATGAAAAATATTAATTCTATTGGCGATTTTTTTCGTTTTACGGGAAAAAAAATCCCAATTGGCAAATCTTTTATAATCCCTGGAAGTTCGTGGAAAATCTTGGCGAATTGCAAATTATTTTAATAGAATAAAATATTTTTCATTGGCGAATAAAACCATTTTTCAAACCAGAATTGTTTTTCCATTGGCGATTAAAACCTTTTTTCAAAGAAAAAAATATATTTTCATTGGCGAATTAAAAAGAATCTCAAAATAGTAAAAAAATCTATTGACGAAATAAATAGATATGCCAACAAAAAATCATAGGGGCCATTCGTTGAATGTTTGATGGATGACTGTAGTTGCATTTCGAAAGTAAATCTCTGAAGCACTAGACTTGCGATTTGAAACCTCCGGAATAACACTATAACCGTTAGATGTGGACATGTGGCGAGATCAAGGCTCATCCCTCATCACTCATTTTGTCTTTTCAATGCCTCGACATTGTAGATTTCATTTAATTTAAATTCTCATTCTTTTTGAAGAAAGTGTGGTTGTTGTACTGCTAGTGCAGGTAGTGGCGACGATTAATGCCATATGTGATATGAACATCTGAAGCAATTTCTTGGACAACTCTTAGCTTTAATGAAACAAGATTTGTAATGATTTCATATCGTTTGAACTTTGAGTGATTTTGACAGCTTGTCAGCTTAAGGTAGAGTTCAAGTTGGCACATAGCAAGACATCAATCAAATTAGAAATTTTAATTATACAGGTTGGTAGCGGCACTGGTGGCCCACAAATAGGGATAGTGATTTAGTGATTAGTAGATAGTGCCATAAGGGTTTTTATTTTCTAGGGTTAATAATGATTCACGAAGAAGATGATGCAGTGTTGGGGATACTGTAAATTCTCCTACCTACAATTATGTAGTTATAGAGTAATCAGTAAAAGATGATTTTCCTTCAAGTTCAGAATGGGTGGAATTGGAAAGAAGTTGATTTGGTTAACCTGAATTTTCAGATGGGTTTTGAACCAGGATGAGGAGCTCTGATGGAGATAAGTGCTATCACAATGCATAGAGGCTGCAGGTTAAAGATGGGAGTAGATTTTCTTCTCCTCCTATATTCTAACAACTCCCATTTCCCTAGCATGGTTGGCTAGGCAAGCCCCATGCATTTATTTTCAAAGAGACATTTGTATTACATCTTATGTATGACTCTGGTTCTTGAAGGGGATAAGTACATTTTGTATCTTCACGACTACCATTTCCCTAAGACTGATTGGAACCCCCTTTCCCCAGCATGGTTGACAAATCCACTAGTAGAAGCTTGGAATCATGAATTTATTTTTAGAGCCACATTTATTTTTAGAGATAGATGTGTAGTAAGTTTTCAGCAGCAAAGCTTGGAAATTGGAATCAATTTGTAATCTATTGTAATGAGCAACAACTTGGAATAAATTATTGAATTTTATCTATGTCAAGTACTAAAGTGACACACTGACATATGTTATTTATACAAAACAGGAGCTACAGTGCTACTCGTCTGTAAAAAGACATGTAATAATGTGACATTGAAATTCAGTTGCAATAAAATAAATGGTTGTGTTGTGTTATTCTTGATTCCTTGAATCTTTGTTATTCATTTACATTTAAGAGTAAAGAGTTGTTTTATGAGTTCGGAACTTTAGTGTCTATTAATAATTTAATATATTCAAATCAATTTTTTTTCTTTTGAGAAATTAAGTAATATAATCTATGCAATATGCACTTGAGAATTCATGGTTATATTGGGCCATCGGGGGAATGCAATCATTCGTTCCACCGATGTTTATGTGTTACAACGATGTGCTTACTTTTTTTGACTCTATCGGTATATCGAGGAGCACACCTTATGAGTTATGAGTCTTCGCCTTCGGGCCATCAACGAGGTTGTGATGACTGATGGGGGTTCCACCGATAAAGCATAGTTAGGCCGATGCCTATGGTATTGACTTTAAAACACATGTGTCATGTTAATTTTTTTAAGTTAATATCATAAATTAGTAATTTACTCAAGTTTCAAGTTCAACCGTTGGATGAACATTTGATGTATGGTTGTAGTTACATTCCGTAATGAAATGAACAGAGCGATGGCATTCCCAATTTAAACCTTTGGAATTACCCTATAACCGTTAGATTTAGAAAAATCAATGGTTAAGATTATGACAATAGCAAACAATCAATATGAAAATTTCATGACGGTTTGGTCATTTAAATGCCTATCAAAAAAATTGTTTAATTTATGAATTTTTATATAAAATCTTTTATAAATGGTATCTTGAAAAATTAGAAAACAATGATAATTATTAGTGATAAATATAAAAATCTACTATTATAATTAACAATTAACAAAAGTTTCTAAAATCGTATTAAAAATAAATTTTGTTAAATATATTCTAAAAATTAAAAATAATTATGTTTTATTTTGAAAAGATTCTAAATTAATATATATTTTTATAATAATATTATAAATCATATATATTAATATAAAAAATGATAGCTATTAATATTATAAAAAAAATCAAAAGTTTCTAAATTCATATTAAAAATATTCAAATAAGTTATATTCTATTTTCTTTTTATAATAAAAATTATAAAATGATATATATTATAAATTAAAATACTATATAATATTTTTTTACGATTTAATAAAAATATAGCAATTCAAACTATACGGTCTAATAAATTTTATAGCTATAATATATGGTCTAAAATTGAAAAAACGGTCAAATATTTAATAGACCATCAAATTCCAGGCCTGACGTCAACTATCAAGTGATTAATGTTTATTTTTAAAGTTAATATCATAAATTACTCAAGTTTCAACCGTTGGATGAACATTTGATGCATGGTTGTAGTTGCATTTCATAATGACATGCACAGAGCGATGGGCTTCCCAACTTAAACCTCCAAAATCACCCTATAATTGTTAGATTTAGAAAGATCAATGGTGAAGAATTTTCAACTTGTAGATGTAAGACGTGTCATTCACTTTAATGTTCCAATTTCGAGAAACAAAGCATTTAAAGCACTTTGTACTGCTAAGTGTCAATTGCCAAGTGATTAATGTTTATTTTTAAAATTTAAAGTTAATATCATAAATTACTCAAGTTTCAACCGTTGGATGAACATTTGATGTATGGTTGTAGTTGCATTCCGTAATGAAATGCACATAGCGATGGGCTTCCCAACTTAAACCTCTAGAATCACCCTATAACCATTAGATTTAGAAAGATCAACGGTTAAGAATTTTCAACTTGTAGTCTTGTAGACCTAACTCCTAAGACATGTCATTCACTTTAACGTTCCAATTACGAGAAAAAAAGCATTTAAAACACTTTGCACTTTGAAATTGTATAGTGATTTTATAAGTCCTCAATCTTCAGATTGCTCATTGGCCATTGCAGTGCACCACCCTGTTTTGAATTCCACAGTTCCACTTCCAACAATGCCATTCCAGTTTTCAAGCATCGGGACTCAAAATCTGGGTAAGTGAAAGAATTCTTGCGGCTACGTTTCATCATTTGACATTTCTTAAAATCTTATTTTGTCAAAGTTTGAAGTTTGGTTTTAGACTTTAGAGACTCAAGAATTCATTAGAATTAAGGAGGACTAATAGGTATTACTTATTAGTGAATTCAAATTTCACAACTTCACATTTGTACAAGCATGTCTACCACTAGAGCAATGTCCAATAAAAAAATACATTATGCAGAATTGCTTAAAACCTTAGGTTTCACCGATGGGTACCATGATATTTATGATCCTAAAATCTATGGTAGGCTTACCTCAGAAATTAGATTTTCATCTCAAAATAAGGCCGCAAAGCAAACAAAAGTTGATAGTATTAGTGCACCGTGGGTAATTGGATTAGGGCGCATGATGTTACATGAAGTTTTCCCTTGCCCAAAATTTATCATGGTCTGTGCCAAAAATTATGATGATAAGAAAAGAGCAATTGTTAATAAAGATAACCAAGAAGAATTGTTATCCATTAATGCAGAAGAACTTGGAAAAGTGTTGGGGTTTACAATCGAAGAATTTGGAAACCACCACATTGACCTAGAAAAGCTTGCTAGTGATTATGAAGCAGTGGAAGAAAGGCTGAAAAATGATTTCTTAAATAAAATAATTAAGGATAGAAACAAATTGAAAGGTGATCATAAGCCTCCTTATAATTTGGATTTTTTTAAACCATGGGTTCAGGATACTATTTCCGTGCTAGCATTTTGCCTCGGTCTGGATAGCAATTTGGAAGTGGGTGCAAGCCTCCTTGAAATGGTATATAATATCCATTATGTTGATGAACATGTCAAATATAATTATACTCAACACATTGTAGAATCCATTCATAAACAATTTTGAATGATTAAAGCAGGTTCCACGAAGACATTTAGGTTCACAGCCTACTTGTGCTATCTTTTACTATTCAAATTTAGAGGAATGTTTCAGACCAACAAGCTTTAGATTCAGCCCTAGAGTAATGCAGAGGATGGCTCTAGTATATGAATGGACCACTGAGATAAGGATGCATGATTCTTGAAGGAACTACAGTAATTTTGTAGACTACTTTTTGGCTCCATTGCATCAAGTAATTACAAATAATCCAATGCCTAGATTGCCTATGGCATGTAGAAACTGCATGCAACTAGGAAAAGAAATACAATTGGCTGATTGGTACTTAATGGAAGAATATAATGTGCTAAGATTTTATGGATTGGGAGTACAGCCATACAAACTTCCAATACATGTGAAAAAAAGGGTTTTTGCATTGGAATATGTAAGGTAGGTGTAGAGTGTTGATGAACTACACTTTCGCAGTCAACAAAAGAAGACCTTATTTTCTTCTTTACCTTTCTCATGTGGAGGGTTCACATTCAAGAGAAAATCATTTAGTGTGGCACATAATCTTTTGATTTTTTTTGCATTTGATGCTATCTATCACTAGCAGTATGATCCATGTGACATCATTAAATCAATGATTGTGGCCAATAGGAATGCTGCAAATAGAATTCAACATCAAAGTAAACCCTTGCTTGAAAACTTGAGAAACAAGGATTCTTGGGATGAGTTCAAAATAGCAATGGAGAAAAGTGTTGCTGAGAATGGTATTTCTTTTGAACAATTGTTAGCAGAAATTATGGCATTGCACCGAAAGATAATCAGGACATACAACATTTTTTATGAAAAAAGTGATAAACCATCTAGTACAGTAAAAATTCCAGGTTCTCTAGAGAAGGAGCTTATAGATAAAAATTGGTCAAGATAAAAAATTACTGCCTTTTGGTGTATGAGGAAGGACCTAGGTGATCCAAGAGCTCTTACAGAGTATGATGCTAACGAAGAAGATGAAGAGTTTAGCAAATTGTGGAATATAGAGCATCTTGATGAATGTGATGAATGTGATGATGATATTGATAGGGAAGAAGAAGAACAAAGCCATGCCAATTACAAACCTGGTTTAAGTGAGGCCGCAAAAGAAGAATATGCTTCAACATATACTTCAGGAGCAACCATAATTGAAAAAACTGGTTATGAAGGTGGTCCTTTGGGTTCCAAAGGACAAGGCCCTTGGATAATACAAAGTGTTGAGCATAGAAAAACAGTTGATAAATCTGGCCTTGGGCTTGGAGGTGAACAAGTAGACCAAGGGGATACAAGACAAACTCAATTTGTTAGAGCTTCTAGTCATCATCCTCATGGTCAGATACAATCACAACTAGGACATGCCCTTGGTGGACAACTTAGTGCAACTGGGAGTGCCATTGGTGGTGATGGTATTGGTAGTAGTACTAGTAGTGGTCAACATGTGCTACAACAACAAATTACACACAATACTAAGAGGAAAACAAAAAAGGATACCACAAAAACACCAGGTGATCAAGGCAATCAAAAGAGGCAAAGGATTTTGACAGGTCCAAGTCACACTATCAGTGGATCCACCAGTACCACAAAGGAGTTATTTTTAGGCACTCGCCCAATTCCAGTTAGTGTGGGTGCGACATCATTAGCAACTAAAAGTACTCCTATTCCTTCGCCATTCAAGCATTCCATTGTTCCTGCCTCCCCAAGTTATGATTTCATTGAAGAGTTTAAAAAGAAATCAGACTTGAATAAAAAATAAAAGAAGCAACTGACGGAGAGTGTGTTTGTTGTAACTTCAGAGCATGGAACAACCATGGTATTACCCACATTTGACACAAATAAAGAAATCATGGAGTACACAATTGTTGTTCCCACAGTTCAAAACAAACCAATAAATCAGATGGATCGATCTGAATACCAGGTAACCAATTTTCAATTGGATTTTTTTGGCCTGAAAAATATTGAGAAAATTAATGTATCAAAGAAGAACAATGAATTGGTGTACACATCATTGCTAAATCAAGATAGAGAGAAGAAAAGGTTGTAGACCCAAATAGAAAAGTTACAAGCAGACCTAGCAAGTGAGAAAGCAAAGAGGAAAGCAACAGACAACAAGAGCAATGAATTAGAAAAAAGAATAATAAAATCTGCCTCTACATCTACAAGCAAAGAGGATAAATCAAATGAGAGAGAAGTGAATGACCTGAAGTGAAGGCTAAATGAGAGCAACAAGAAATATGATGAGGAAAAATCCACTTCAGAAAAATTAAGACTAAGGATTGCGAATGGAAATGCACAGTGGGAACAAAAATTGGATAAACAGAGAAAAAAAATTGAAAGATTGGAGACAGACCTGATGGAAGCAAAAGAAGAAATTAAGACTTCTCAAAATAAGCTTTCTACATTTTGTAGAGATACAGTGAGACATATGAAACAAAAGATCTAGGATGAAATAATGCAGAGGTTTGATCATTTTTGTGACATGTTTCAACTGATTGATGCTCTCAGACAACATTATAAGAAGCTCAACAAATATTTAGTGGATAACAAAAAGGTGCTGGAATTAGAGAAATCTGCAAAACAAGTTCTACAAAAAGTCTACAAAGCTAGTGACAATGATTTGAAATCAAAAGGGATTACTAATCAGATTGAAACCTCAATGAAGTTGTCATCTATCATTGAAAAGTTTTTGAGAATGTGTGGAACAAAGGAATATTTGCATTTGGTTGCAGACAAGATGAAGGTGGTGGATGAAAAGGTATGGAACTTCACAGAGCTTGGTTTTCCAAAGGCTTTTGACACAAATGAGTGATTCATTGGAAAGGATGGTTTCAGAAAGAAGATGGAAGGTGCAAGGAAGATTGATTTGGACAAGTTTCCTCAGAACCCAGATGTGAACTATTTGGATTCAATCAGAACACTAATAACCTTGAATGCAAAATTGACTGAAGAATTCAAGGCAGGTTCCACTTCTAATTACAATCATGAAATGTTAACAAAACTTCAAGTCAAACAACATCAGTTAGAACAAATGGAAATTCCACCTCTTGAAGAGTGGAAGTTGCTAGAAAAGGTGATACAATGACTTGAGTTTTTATTTTCAAACTTTGATAATATGAGTTGCCAAGTTCCAACTCAGCTTTGTGCAGACTTGTCTTTGGGCATTGGAAAGATTTTGCATTGCCAATGCCAATATGTACTCCTTCATGTGAAATTCAATTAAAAAGCTCAAATTCAGACTTCAATAATGTGATGATGTTCAATTATCTGTATTATTTATTTTATCATTTGAACTACTGATGAACTTGATGGAACTTCTAATTTTTCTATCTGAATTCCTCTTTGTCTTGACCTTGTCCTGGTCTGTCAATATGTCATATTGTTTGGGAAAGAACCTAAGGTTGGGGTTTCTATTTTGGTTTTCATGAAAATCCTAATGTCGTATGTAATACCTTGGGTGAAAATCTATTCGGATGTTAGCTTTTTTGGGTGGGTTTTGTTGGTGTTTTTTAATGTAAACCAAGTTTGTCTCCTAATCTGCCTATGGAATTGCCAATTCCAATCAAGGGAAGCTCGAAGGACCTGGACCAACTGACGAGGATTTTAACTGTAACCTCCTACACTTCAGGCTCTGCAAAACCCAGGAGGGTGGTCCCCATAATGTGTTTATGATCTCTACACTGAACTCATAAACAATCATTAACAATTAACAGATAATCCCATCGAATAGCTCAACAAAATAGGATAATACTGAAATGAGTTGGCCTTTCACCAATAATGTCAACTACTTGGAGCATGGGATGATTACAAAATTATTTTATAACTTATGATAGTCATTTTATTTGCAATTTGGCAGCAAGCTCTAAGTAAATACATACAAACACACGACTTCACAAACCCGTACAATTTAGACCAGTGCCATATACCATTGGGGAGTCAAATTCACAAACATTTAAAATTAAACAACAGATTTAAATACATAGCATATACGATCCCTGGCAATATTGTATTACAATAGTGTCAATCCATATCCTAACCCAATACTTCTTACTAAATCCCTTTAAAAACATATCCATCCATGATTCCATCCAAGCATTTTAATTAATTCCTTGAATTAAAGCCAAAATGGAAAACATACACACCAGAGCAATGAGATGAACACCATAATCCTTGATTATACTATTCAAAATTATGATATGTTTATACAAAGGAGAGACATGAGCTCAAAATATAACATCATAACTCAAATGCTAGTACTGTTGCGGAACATCAAATCTTCATAGACCTAAAACCCCATTACTGAATAACCCCAAACCTAAATTGTATGTATATTGAAATAACTGGTTCTTACAATCTGTTCTGCAACTATACCTAGACTCGACCTCAAAATATCTGACTTGCCAACCCCTATTTCTGGCCTTGAAATCCTTCTTATAGAAAATGAAGGAGCAAACAAGCATCCATCCAGAAATTACACATGTCATTGGTCAATTGGACCGCTATGTGCCAATTCAAAAATATGATTAAAACCACCGAGTCCCAGAGCATCTTTCTGTTGATTCCACTCATTACATAATAGCCGTTGCATTAGCTATATCTCAAAACTTGTGCCAAAAGTCGTCATGGAAGCAAAACCATAATCAGTTATACTATAACCGCTGAGTTGTTAGTTGCCGGTAATAGACACTATTTTACTCCTCTTCGGTTAAGTACTTGTCCACCCATTTCTGGTATTCCTCATCCATTGGCCAGTTAAAATTCACCACCTTGATCACCCTAGTATCGTAAGGTGTGTACTTCAATATAACCTGGTTAGCCTCTCTCTCAAAAGACTCTAAGAATATGCTAGTATTAATTATTTTATCCATACTACTCACCAACAAGTCATAGTCTGAATCATCACAAATCAATTTGATTTGTGCATCAATAACCTCTTCTACCCTATCTTGCCATTGCTGCAATGTCTTAATATTTCCCTATGCACCTATTATATCTGGCAGAAAAGTATCATTCCAGTCATCAAAACTCTTTACCAATTCTCTAATTTTTCTACTCAAATCATCAGGTAGGGCCTGGAATCCCTTCAATGATTTCACAAAAAATTGAGTAAGCTTCAATGACTGAGGCTTGTTGTCTGCATCAAACCTGGAAGCCTTAAACATAACATCTAAATCAGTGGCCCAAGGGATCCACTTCTCAACCAAAGGCAAAACTACTTCTCGATCTCTGTTAATGTTTTAATTCCACCCAAGAACAAAAAATACAAAAAATGTACAGATGGAAACCTACAAGCAACCTTCTCATTTAGATGCCTCAAAATGGTGTCAACCACCTCATTGTGTTTAGAAATTGCATCATCCTCACTTGCCTTTAGGGCAGCCTGCAATTTTGTGATTTTATTCAACATTTGCTTCTTGGTAGAATCCACAGAATACTCAACTTCCTCTTCAACTGGCTCTGGTGCAGGGCTGAGAGCAAGTTTTTGAATGGGGGACCTAGGAGTAGAAATAATTGAGATATTAAGGGGAATTGACCCTGAAGTAGTGGGTAGTGCTCTGATACCAGGGGCATTGGAGGATTCTCCTACCTGCCCATATTTCAGTCTATCTACTTCAGACTGCAGCTCAACATTCCTCTATTGTATTCTACTATATTCCCCAATTATTATGTTGTATTTCTCCATCAGACTCTTCTTTTCAGCTTCCTCCCTTTCAACTATCTTTTGGGCCAATTTGGCCACATTCAATGTCAAGCTTATGGCTTTTTTTGTTGAGGTTTTAGAAGCTCTCTTGATGATGAGCCCTTCCCTTAGACTTGGGCCAATATTAGCCACATTTGGTTTTCTACCCTAGGGTGCCAATGCCCATATGGCCAGAGTTTCATATTCCTCACTAAAAGAAGAGTCTTGCATAGTTGCCTTATCCTCTTCCTCATTGTTTTACACAGGATGCTTGGACTGCAGGATAGCATTGAATGCTACAGCGTCAACTATGTCCCATTCAGGAAGAAGTAAGACACCAACCTAAGTCACAAGTCTCCTTCCTTCCTCAGGAGTAATGCTCTTGGATTCCTCCATTAATTTGACCTTAACTTCATCATCATTCTCCTGTTCAGACCTATCAAGTCTTGACTCTCTCCTTCTCTTGCATTTATCTTGATATTCCTCTAATTTCATTCTCCAAATTAACTGCAAGAATACATGAGTCTTCACGAAGGCATCATCATCCAGGAATGCCTTGCAGGCCTCCATCCTAGCATCCTGTACACACTGCCCCTTTATATCCATATTAGTTAACACCAATTGTGTTGATCTAGGAGGAGAAGGGATACCAACCTGCATGTCTTGATTAGTTATAATTATTTCATACATCAGAGCCTCTTGTGTTTCCTCAACCCTTTGCCTTTTTAGGCTTGGCTCTGATAGTAACTCTACACGATCATTTCTCGGTGGTGAATCTAGGTCCACAATCCTTATCCCTCCAGGTTTCCTCATCCCTTGACCTGGTTGTGATGATGCTTGCATTATTTGTTTTCCCCTTTTATCTCATGCCTCCTCATCACTGCTATCATCTCTCTTCCTCTTGTATAGAGGCCTATCCTCTGGTGGCTAATAAGTTGGCCTTGTTTCTTCAGGCCTCGCCTCCAGTCTCTGAATTCCCAAGTCCACTTCCAAATTGACTTTCTTGGTTTTCAAGGTGGTCATGATATCTTTGAAGTTATTCATTAAGAAATCTATTCTTGTGTGAAATGGAGTGAACTCCATCAGTGGATCATATTTTGGATCCATTTTATGCACCATAGCCAATAGTTTCTCATAGGCAATCCATTTCTCTTTATTCAATTCCTGCCTGCTCAAATCAAACTCATTTCTGATTAGATCCTTAGGAAAATTGAAAACATGTGCAAACTTTCCAGCTTCAATTCATTACCTGAATAGGGCAAAGAATCCCTCGGGGTCATGTTGCCTCTTAGATCCACTCTTCAAATGATAATCATCAAAAAATCTTCCAAAGTGGAACCATCCTCCCTTGGAAAAGACAAAATCTGAAACAACAATATAATCAGGGAACAAAGTCCCTTTTCCTTTCCCTGTCAAATTATCCTCATGAATGCAACCTAGTTGCCACATGACCTCAAAAAATCCCATCCTTGATGGTACATTATATGGGAGAATGTGAGGAGCTCCCTGGAAACCATAAACCCTTAGGACAGTGCTTACGGGGTATAAGATGATGTCACCCCAATTGTGACACACCTTCAACTCAGGCTTCCTCACTTTAGGTTGGAGGAAATCATGCAAATCCTCAGGGACCCTTGGCACATTTACTACCAATCTAGCTCTAAGTCTGGAAGCAAAACAATTATCAAACTGCACAAAGTTAGCACCTCCCCTGTTGCAAGACAAATCTACACTCCAAACCTGTACTGGTAATCTTTCTCCATTCACTTCTTGCCTCAACTCCATTTTCTCTGAGAAGAAGTCGGCATTCTTGTACAAGAACATATGCATTAATAGGGAGTAACAAAAGAAAGGAGTACCAATGTCGCCCATATGCAACTTCAACAAACCCTCATGTATCTTTTCAGCAAGAAAAGATGCATAGTCGTACACTACAAAAAAATTGGGATGTTGAATCTGAGCCCCCATAAACATATAAGCAATGGGCATCATGGTATTAGGGTTGAAACCTAAAACCTGGAAAAGTGAATAAAATGTTGCCAAGAAGTGATCAACAAAACAACTCAACCTAAAAGGCTCCTGATCAATTGGGCTGATGTGAATCGTTGAACTGCTTGCTTTGGCTAAATGAGGAGGAAGCAATTTTGATATGAAAAGAGGTTGTGACCTGGCATATTCCTACTTCATTTCCTCAAAATCTACCTAGACTAAAAATGGGCTATATTCACTCAAATCAAAAACCTACCGAATCTCATCTGCATTTATATTCAGTAGAACCCCACCATCATTATCCCTGATAATCCTTGTAACAGGATCATATCGTGCTGCCACTGCTCTGAGTAGGTCAATATCAGGAAATACATTTGGTACAACTAGTTTCCCCATATCATACCTCCAACCATTAGAGAAAGGATGAGGCACATTTTTCTGCCCATACCATCTCCTAAACATTTCTAGGCCTGTCATTTGGACCCTAGCATCTGCAATATTATAGGTTTTACACCTTAGTCCCTTGCCTAAGGCTTTCCCATTCATTAAAACCAAACCCCTCTTCTTGTCGTTTGTTGATAGCAGGAATTGATCTAGGAAATCATCACATAAATTCCTTTGCAAATAATCAATATGGCCAGAATGTTGCTTTGATGGCGTCATTTCGAACAACCAGGGCTTCTCCTAAAATCAAATTCTTGAACAAACTAGGGCTACCCAAAACGAAATTACACTAGAACTTTGTAATTTCCCACAATTCAAAAGAACCAGTAACCTTACAGTCTTAATCAACAAGACCACTAACCAACACAATACAACCCTGCACAAAAAACACATTCAAACAAAAATTGTGGCATAGAAGGTAACTCACGGGATTTCATGCCTTGCAGAAAACCAAACCTCACTGTAATTGCTTGAAAAACTCAATCTCTGGCTCTGGAGTCCTGGACCGCTTCGAAAACATTTGAATGCCTTTGTGGTGAAGATAGAATGGAATTAACTACTTAAAGCTGATGAAAAATGGCCAGTAGACGTCTCATCTGCCATTAAAGCTCACTTGCATGTCGCGCCAATGACTTCAATCGTATTTGATGCAAATTTAAATCTCACCATGAATCTCTTGTTCCTGTCATATCATCAATGATCAGACGACCATCTTCAAAAGGCTGACAACATCTCCATGTCATTATCGAGGGCCCACCATAATACATAGCACCAAAGGAATACACATGGCATCCGCCTGTGATATCGCAATCACTAAACACCTTTCACTTTAGGATCACGCGATGGTGGGCAACCATTGATTCCCTCCATCGGCGATCATGATCATTCACAACAGTGAGCAACACCAAAACCTATCCATCGAGAAACTTTTCCTCAAGGTTAAAACATTACCGTCGATCTCGAGCACATGCATCTCACATCTGGTTTAGTAACCCACTCTATAACGTACTAAAGTCTGATACAAATTTTAAGCACTTTATTTACTCCTTTTCAGCATCAGCAACTTGGGACATGTGGCGCCCGCTCGTGATATCGTAACCACCAAGCAACCAACGGTGATGTCATCGCGAGATCGCGGGGAACGGTCAAGATCAACTGTAGGGAGATCGACGGTCACTAAAAATAACCCTTGTAAAATAATACATTTACTTAAAATAAAAGAGGGGAAGGGGACACCACCTAGGACAATGACAAACGATGGCTCAAAGTTGTTCTAAAACATAGGGCACGGTTCGACCCAAACTTGAGAAATAAAAGGTCAAGTGAAATATTTAGCATTTTTATTAAAAGGGGCCCGGCCTAGACGATTCAATGGGACATAAGTTGTTTTGAAACCACCCTCAAAAAGGTAACGTTAGAAAAGACCCAACCCAAAGATATACATTATATGGCAGGTTACTAAAGCGGTTGTGAGATGCGCGTGCTCAAAATCAACGGAGGTGTTATAATCTTGATGAAAAAGTTGCTTGACAGTTATGTTCAACAATGGTGACTGTTATGAATGAACACGATTGTCGATGACAGAGATCAACAGTTTCCTACCATCACATGATCGGAAGAGGCGAGGTGTTTATCGATTGGGATATCATGGGCAAGCGCCACGTGTATTCCTTTGGCGATGCATATTGTGGCAGGCCCTTCGTGCTGAGATGGAGATTACATCAGACTTTTTGAAGGCAGTCGTTCGATGCTCTAACAAAAGTGAAGGATCGATGGTTGGGATTTGAATTTGCATCAAATGCGATTGGAAACTTGGAGCCTTTGATGCGGCATGCAAGTGAGCTTTAATGGCGGATGAGACATTTTCTGGCTCAATTCAATCGACATTAAGTAATTTTCCTTCATTCTATTTTACCACAAAGGTATAATAGATTCTGGTTGTGTCTTGATGACAGTTTTGGGCCACTTTTGGCGCAAGTTTCTTGGGGTTTGGCGGTTGGCCAGTGCATCAGCTATTTTCCAGTAGATGGGAAAAACAAGAAGATTCTCATGGGACTCAGTTGTTGTAAAAAAATTTTGAAATATCATAGGGGTGTCCAAGTGACCGGTTACATGTGTATTTTTGGCCCAATGCTTGTTTTCTCTTTCATTCTCTATAAGAAGGATTTCAAGGCCAGAAATACGGGTTAGCAAGTTGGATAATTTTTGGTCGAGTATAAGTAAAGTTGCAAAGCAAATTGTAAAGGGCCTGTTGTTTTACTGAAAATGTTGTTTTAGATTTTGTGTCATTTTGTAGTAGGTTTTAAACTCATTAGAGTTTGATGTTTTAGGACAGTACTAGCATCTGAATGGAAATTAATCATTTCGAACTCATGTCTCTCCATTGTATAAACATATCATTATTTTTAATAAAATGATCAAGGGTGATTTTGTTCATTTCTAAGTTATGGATGTTGAACTGTTAGTCTGTTAGCTTATGTTATGTTTTGACTAAAAATCCTGATATGATTCATGAAGTGCAATATAATATAAAATATCATGGAGACTTGGAGTGCAATATAAAATATTAAATAAAATATCCTGAACTTGAACTGCAATGATTCACAATTTATTTGAATACAATATAAAAAATCATCAACTACTGTTTGGAATATGATTCATGCAGTGCTTGAGTGCAATATAAAATAAAATTATAAGATATCATGAACTTTAAGTGCAATGATTCACAATTTTTATTTAATAGAATATAAAATATCATCAACTACAGTTTGGAATTTGGAACAATGGAAACTGATTCAAGAAGTGCAGTAAAAATACCTAAAACCTGTTAATTCTCTTCCATTTCCCAAACGGAGTCAAGGTTCTCAAACCAATGCTCATCTTCAGATAAAGTAAAAGAGTAATCTTGATTCGGAGACTGCTTTGCACTTTGTTCGACCTATGTCTCAAAATCAACATTCATTGTTTGATTTGTGTCAATTTCAATATCATTGTCATCTTGATCTATCCCGGGCCCATTGCCACTGCCACTAGTACCACCACCAGTATCGACGGCTCTTGGAATTGGAGAGCCTATGTTGCACAACCCGGCCCCTCTTCTTTCACATGTGGACCTCCAGATTTCGAGTGCCCTTTCAAAAGGAATTTTTTTGACATTATACGCAATTCCTTTCATCCTCAAGAAATTTTCCAAATTCTTGTCCAGTTTGTTTCTTAACTTTGATTTCAAAAACCCCAATGTACTGAAAACTCTCTCATCCTCCACCGACCCCAATATCAATTTTTGACATAAATCAACAAGTTTGAAATATTTTGACATCAAACCATGCAATATTTCACTCTGACCTAAGCTTGTCTAAACCTTTTTTATTGATCCCGGTTCAAAGGCCTTCTCCTTGCCCATGGAATTAGACTGGTCCCTCATAGCTATTGCAAAACTCTGACATTTCTTTCTAAGCTTATTTTCATTTAAAATTCCTTCTATTTCCTGCTCATTGTATGTTACCTTTTTCAAAAACTATTCAATCACGATTTTTACTTTATCATGAAAATATTTTGGGTTATCTCGGTTTACCCAAAATTGAGGATACACAATACCCATGGCTTCAAGTATTTCATGTCGAGGGAATCTTTCACGAATCTTTGAGGAAAAAATTTTTACAATTTCCTTCAAATTATCACTAACAGATTTAACAATGTCGTTAAAATCTTCCTCATTAACAGACACTTCTTTTCTAGAGCACCTAGTTGTCTTACAATGGTACATTGGTATCTCATATCCACGTACACAAATACATAACTGCCCACTTGCATTAAGCTGTAAATAATTATCAGGATTATTCAAATTAATAATTTTCTACCACATCAATTAATTTGCGCCTTCTTGTGTTAGATCTAGATATAGATGATCAAGGGCCAAGCATGTAAGTTTACGTAGATTGGCATATTCATAAATATACATAGTTCTATCTTGGGATTTCTTCACAAGATTTTTCATCTCATCTAGCATGGGGAGAAGACTAGCTAAAGTCAAGAGTGTCTCTATATCGCTTAACCTATGTAAGAGTTCAGGAGCTTTGTCTATTGTGCTACGATGCTCGTACATCAACCCAATCAAGGATTGATATTATGAAAGAAATCATTGTGCCGGTCCATGCAAGGAGATCCATCTAGTATCGACATCCTTCAGAAGCTTGTTTCCAAGTGTTATTCCCTCAACAAAATGTTGAAATTCAAGGAAATGTTTGGGACTTCAGCAGAAGTATGCGTGGATCTCGCGAACTAGAATTTCAACTTTTGATACTATTGGAAACTCGCTTACAATTTTAAATGCTAAACTCATTCTGTGGGCCATGCAGTGAATGCCAAGCATGTATGGTGCAAAAGTAGTTTGTAGCTTTGTGCAAAGACTGCTCCTTTGACCTTGCATCACTGTAGCTCCATCAACTCCTACACACACCAACTTTTTGGCAATTGTCAACTCATCCAAACTTGCAATTTCATTCAAAGATTTCTTGACTAGTTCAAATAGATTTTGCGATGTTGAAATGTCCTTCATTTTACGAACACAAAGAAGATGAGTTTGGAAAACATGTTGTTCTATAGTATACAAATGCATACAAACCCAAGAAGTATTGTCTACTGCAGTAACTTCATCTAAAGATAATGCAATGAAATTTGACTCTTTTAATTTCTCCTTTAAATCTTGCTTTTCCACTGTAGCAAGACAGTTAGCCCATTCCCATCCAGCGTTTACTAACCAATGTGAGAAGGGAGAGTGGGGACCACTCAAATAAGATAATAAATCAAAATATTCTAGGTAGTCTGTCATAGGATGCCCCCTGGACAAAATATGAAAAACAACACTCATCTGAACAGTTTTTGACAGATTTGTTGCTGCCATGGCTTTTCCAAAATGAGCCTCAAGTGTACATTCACATTTTTTAATCTTTGAAATTCTATGGTTATGCTCTCCATAATCTATGACATACTTAACATGAAGAAATTCTTCCTTTGATTTCCATCATATGACTGATTGTTCCTTTCCGTCTATGATTTGTATTTCATAAACTTTGTCGATATGCTTTTCTATAGTGTCAAGCTTTAGCTGCATCATCTTGTCTCTTCCACATTTCCAACTAAAAATCTTACATCTAACCTCTATTTCCCTTTCAATATCGTTTATGTTTGATACCCTCACTGGTTCAAGGAATGGGTACTTCGACAACCAACCAATTTGAAAATTCCTTGTCATTTCCCACTCGCGCCCCAATTTTGCTTTGCCTTTTCTTTTCTTGCTACCAACATCATCATCATCCAAGTCGATTATCTCATTCTGGCTATCCAGGGTATCCCTTGGAACATCTTCTGCGGTATTTCCATCCTCATTTGATACATTTTAATTTAACATAATGACAATCTCACCTTGACCTTCCTGTGGCAAAAGAGTTGATGATGTATCTCCATCTTCAATAATATTTGGTGGAAGAGTTGATGGTGTAGCTCCACCTTGATTTGATGGATTAGAAGCTTTGCAAATTCCAAAGTAAGACTGTATGGTACCTCCATATTTTGGGGGTTTTGATGGCCTCCCAGTCTCTTCATTACCCGCCTACTCAGGAGTCTTACCTTTGCTGCTCAACGTATTGATCTCACTTCAAATAAAAGATGGAAAAAAATCTCTTCTTGTTTAAGAAGGATAGACCAAAAAAGAATATAGATCCCATTCCCTACTTAAAATTATGTTTAAGACTGAAGCAAGAATGGAAAACAGATAAATAAATATTATTATTATAACTAATAGTCTAATAACTAATAACAGTATGAAGAAATGATCACTCACCTTTGAGTCTACGTTTTCGGGTTTCGTTGACTTCTTAATCGAGAATTAGAAATGTGTAAAACCAAACAAAATGTGTAAGAACAAATAACAGTTTCAATTGTATTTATATCAATCCATATTTGGCGAATTCCGTGGGATTTTGAAATGGTATGTTAAAAATTTGGCGAATCCCGCGTGCTTATACAATGATACCTTAAAATTTTCAAGGCAAAATAGGTCCTCATAAGCAACTATTTATAAATTTTAATTGGCGAATGGGTCTTCATAAGCAACTATTTGTAAATTTTAATTGGCAAAATGGGTCCTCATATAATGTTGTCTTAATAGTATTGGCGAATATGTTGGTGTTTTATGACATGCTCCTCGGGATTCCAGGCGAAAATATTGATCGGTCCATTGGAAACACGTAGTCTGTTATGGCGAGTTTATTTCCTAAACATGCCTCGTAAAAAAAAATTGCTAGCGAATGGACATGCATTGGACAAATAGTTCGTGAATTCCTGGCGATTTGAACACCCTGCGAATACGGTAAATTCGCCAAATTTGAATTGCCAGATTCCTAGAATTTTCCAATTGGAAAAGATTCGCCACTAAAGTTATCCCTGAGTAGTGGGGTATTAATTTTATTGGCACCATTAATACACCATCTAGCATAGGGCATATTTATGTCCTCACAACAACTGATTATTTCACCAAGTGGGTGGAAGCCATTCCAGTTAAGCATGCTACTTCAGAAGTGGTATGCAAGTTTCTTAAGGAAAACATCATTTCAAGGTTAGCGTTTCAAATAAGATTGCAGCAGATAATGTTGCTTCCATCTCATCTAGTGAGATAATGGAATTTTTCTTTGAATACAGGATCACAATTTCTCATTCTTTAGACTATTACCCTCAAGGTAATGGTCAAGCAAAATCAAGCAACAAAAAATTGGTCACCATTATCAGGAAGTTGGTAGACGAGGCACTGAATAATGCATTGTGGGCATATCACATCACCCCAAATTGAGGAATCGGTATGCCACCATTTCAACTCTTGTATGGGTTGAATGCAAAAATTCCTATCACTTTAGAATTGTGAGCTTTGAAATTGGCCAAAGTCATCAAAGATGAAAATTTTGACGACTCTGTGGATAAGCACATCATGTTCCTCACTAAATTGGAGGAGAAGTGCATTCACGTGGTGGATCACATTGTGGAACACCAAGGCCAAGTCAAAAGGCTTTTTGATAAAAAGGTAAAGTCTCGTGATTTCTAAATGGGAGATCAAGTCCTCTTGTGGGACAAAAGAAGAGAACCTAAGGGTATGCATGGAAAGTTCAATCCCTTGTGGAGAGGACCTTTCATGATTCACTAACTTTATGGTGAAAATATTTTTCTACTGACATACCTAGATGAGACTTATTTTTTGTTGCCTCACAATAGACAACATCTAAACATCTTTACTTAGTGAGGCGTCAGATAAGTTTGTAAATATTTGTATAGTTTTTGTGTCTTTTTCTTTGTTTTTTTGTGTCGCCTGACTCTATAGCCTAATGGATGGACAAAGGAAAAGTGATTCTGGGATTCTTCTTCCTTCAATCATTTAAAAGGATGATCAAAGGAAGCTCCCTAGTTAGAGCCAGTTGTTATCCTCAAATTCAACTATGCTCAATTCATGGGATAACCCCTACGAAAATTTTCTATTTCATATCCTACATTCTCTAAGCATGCAAAACAAGGTTGTAGTGTAGTAAAATGCAATCCCTTGAATTTTCACACTTGTTTGTGCCCACCTTGCTTTATTTATCCTTCTTTATGGCTTAACTGGTCCTATTTTGTGTCCACAAGTCCTATGAATGACATATTTTTTTGGTTAATCCCGACATTCTCCAATGCATAAATGATCTCCTAATGACTCTGATTGGTGTGTCCTTGCTTTCTAGTTGGGACTAAAATGCCACTAAGGGTGTCTTTCTCCCCACGAGGTCCCAGGACCCTAATTTTGAGGTATCTTATTTGGACCCCTTTTGGTGTTTGTGCCCCAAGTTTCATCACTTGGGACTAAGAGGCCACCTAGGCCATCTTAGTCCCCCTTGAGTCATTTTTAGGATTTAACCTCCTTCATTTAATGAATTCATCATATTGCAAGGTGTGATACAATTTCGGGATATTAAGCATAGGGGTGATCTCACAAAACTGGTTTATAATTTTTGAGAGGAACTAATTTTTGTTGAAATCACATATTTTTACAAAATATAATGATTAAGCCTTAAAAAGTTCCATTTTAAGGATTCCAATTGAAGAGGGTTTGATCAAACCACCTTATATCAAACCCCTTTGGATAGAACCTCACTAGTTTTAAACCATACCTATAAATGAGTCTCCTTTACACCTATCAAAATGCTGATAAAAAATCACTTTTTATTTACCTTTTGGGGGATCAAATGAATTCATTTAAAATTTATTTGAAATGATTATGGTAGTCCTCAGAACGAGCTATCCAACGAATAGAATTTTAATATGTTTTGGTTTTACTATGTATTTGTATTTTTAGTTTTATTAAACATAGGGTTTTCATCAAAAATGAAGGTCTTTGTTTTGCACATGTGGAAAAATAGCAAATTTAAAAAAAAAAAGATTTAAAAAATATGAGTGCACTAGATATTGAAGTCCTTGATCCAACCAAAAAAATAAAATTTAATTTCGATATATACAAAAAAAAGTTACGCATTATACGGTCGCGCTATATCTGACAATAACTCATTTGACCCCAATTTTCGACGAAACCTTCCGACGAAAGATATATAATCAAATGTATCGTTGGGCACTTGTGTGAATTTTCTTTTTTTTTAAATTTTTACACCAACGTTCGTCAGAATTTCGATGAACCATTTTTTTCGTCTACGTTTTGACTAAAATCTTTCGCCGAAATTGCGATGGACCTGCAAAGTTAAATTGTGGTGGGCATAAATTGAAATGAGCTCGACTATTTATTGCGATAGTGTTTTTCTCGACAGTTTTCTTGGGGAAAATCAGAAGAAACTCGAGAAGATATCGCCAGGTTGAGGGTAGTCATTGTCTATTTCCATAATTCATTTGTGAAGTCAGATTTCATTTTTAGTCTTGTGCATTTTTAGAATTTCATTTCCAGATTTTAGACCTGGCTTCACAAATTCTTTTTAAGGGAATTGTTTATAACTAATGGAAAATTCTTGATGGATTTGGACAAAGATTATATTTGCAAGGTTTCAATTTTAACCCTAATGATCAATTTGCAATAGATTTGGGAGCCATAGCTAGATAATATCAAAGGTGTTGGTTGTTTTTTTATTGTAACCAAGTTTATCTTCTAGACACATAGCATATAAAATCTCAGATAATACTGCCTTACAATACCATAAATCTATATTATAACCCAATACTACTTATCAAATCCTTATATGAACATAGTCACCTATAACCTCACTTAAGCATTTTAATTAATTTCTTGAATTAAAGCCAAAATGAGAATTACACACACCATAACAGTGAGATGAAAAAAATAATCCTTGATCATTTTATTCAAGATAATAATATATTCATACAATGGAGATACATGACCTTGAAATGAGTAATTTTCATTCAGATGCTAGTACTGTCTTGAAAATTAAGTACCCATGAAACTAAAACCTACAACAGAATGACACCAAACCTAAGAATAGTATCTTCACTATAATATCAGGCTCTTTATAAATTTGCTCTGCAACTTCAGTTAGACTTGACCTAGAGATATCTAACTTGCTAACCCATATTTCTGGTCCTGAAATCCTTCTTATAGGGAAAATGAAGGAGCAACAAGCATCAGACCAGAAATACACATGTCACTGGTCACTTGAACTGCCTTATGACATTTCAAAAATTAGTTACAACAGTTGAGTCTCTGGAGAATCTTCTTGTTCATCCCGTCCACTGGAGAATAACTGTTGCATTTGCCAAACTTTGAAAACTTGTACCAAAACTGCCACCAAGACATAGCCAAAATTTGTTATAACCATAATCGCTAAGCTGTTAACTGCCGGTTGTAGACTTGTCCTATTCTTGTTTAGTTAAGTACTTTTCTACCCATCCTTGATATTCCTCATCTATTAGCCAATTAAAATTTACCACCTAATTTACCTTGGCATTGTAAGGTGTATACTTTACTGCTACTTGATTCGCCTCCCTTTCAAAAGATTCCAAAAATGTGCTAGTGTTAATGATTTTATCCATACTACTCATCAGCATGTCATAATCCGAGTCATCACAAATTAATTCGATTTGTGCATTGATGATTTCATCTACCTTGTCCTGCCATTGCTGCAGTGATCTAACATTTCCTTGGGCATCTACAATATCTGGTAAAGATGTGTCACTCCAATCATCAAAACTCTTTACCAACTCTTTAATCCTCCTGCTGAAATCATCAAGTAAGGCTTGGAAACCTTGCAGTGACTTCACAAAGTCTTGAGTAGGCATTAATTGTTGAGGCTTATTAGTTGCATTTTGAGAATTTCATTTCCAGATTTTGTTGTGCAAGTTCAATATTCTGATTTTAGGAGTCTAACAATTGGAAATCATAGTAAAATTAGAATTTAATAATTTATGGAATTAGCATTTGAAAGTGTTTTTTGGGGTCAGTAACTTCAGACTATCTTCTCTTTTGCAGGGGTGGTTGCATGCCGAGTTTTTTTGGTGTAAAATATCATAATTATTATATTTTGTTAAAAATTATTAGAGTGTGAGTTTGATATTTTTTGAAGATCTAAATATTCAAGCTTGGTAAAGAAAAATCATGTCAGATAATATTAGTCGAGAACAAAATGAAGAGACAATTGCTAGATTGTGGGCTATATTGAAAAGAAAGGGTGATGGGAAATGTTATTGTCCTTGCAATAATTGCAAGGGCTTAAAGACAAGAAGACTTTTAATCACAACAACTGAGAAACATTGTAGGCAACATGGTCACGTTCAAGGGGGGCATGATTATCGTCCATTGGTAAGTTGTTAATTATATGTGTTTATATTGATTGAATTTGTAAATGTTTATATTGTTTTAACATTTGATATATATATTAAAAATCACTTGATCATGATCATGGTTTATTTGTGTCTATCATTATTATAAAGGTGAGGCACCCTAGGGCACACGATATGAATTATCACGGCCCGAAGAATGTGGTTTTGCAAGCGGAGGAACATGGAGTTGTGAATATCAAAGATGAAGTTAATGATCCTATGGAAGAAGATGATCATGCACCAGAAAACACAATTGAAAATGATGGCACAAATAAATTGATCCATGACACATGTAGTGGCACATCTGATCATGTTGATCGAGATGACTTTGTTGATGTTCATGATTTACCTATACTTGAGAAGGCATACGGGCCCCTTTATGAAGGCTTCCAAACAACTCTTCTCTCTGTTGTATTGTTGCTAGTGAACTTGAAGGTTATGCATGGTTTATCCAACATAGCAATCTCATGGATGTTAAGGTATGTCATATATGTCATCTTTCTTCATCTATTTTAATTGTTGTTAGTTCATCACTAGTAAATAAAGGATGAAGTATGTACCATTAATATTCTTTATATTAAGAAATTATTTTTTGTTGTAGATTGATTGGTGAATTTTTGTTACCACCATCAAATATTTTACCTTGCTCATATCGAGATTTATTTGGCATTATGAAAGATATTGGAATGGAGTATCAAGCAATAGATGCATGTCCCAACGATCATATTATATATCATAAACAACATGAATTTGCAAGAGAATGCCCGAAATGTCATATCAGTAGATATCAAACAAATCAACTAACAAAAAAGGTGTCTCACAAGGTTCTTCGTTATATTCTCATTATTCCACGTATGCAACAATTATTTAGGTGTGAAAGCTTAGTGCAATTTATGGATTACCATGCACGTAATAGAAGTGGAGATGAGATTCTTTGAATGCCTATGGATGGTTTTGCATTTAGGGACATGGAGGAAAAATGGCCACACTTTAAATAAGAACTTCATAATCTCAGGCTTTCATTGGCAGCGGACGGTGTCAATCCATTTGGAGAGTTAAGATCTATTTACTCGGTATGGCCTGTTTTTGTTATCAACAATAACATTCCTCCATGGATGTCAATAAAGAGGGAGCACATAATGTTGGCAATGATTGTTCTAGGTATTTGTTTACATCAATTTTCTTTAACGTAATAGCATCTCATTTGTCTTATTTGTTGTATAATGACTTATATGTTTTTTTATTTAATAGTCATGTACATGAAGTTATATATATTGCAGTAAAATGGTTATAATAATTATGTAATGTTTATGTTCATTCAACTAGGTAAGTACCAAGTTAAAGATATGAATGTATATATTGTGCCTCTTATCGACGAGTTACTAAAGTTATGGAATGGCGTCACTATGTATGACGTATCTAGACCAATAGGATAAAGAAAAATTTTAATTCCATACAATGCTTGTATGGACAATTCATGATGCCCCAGGGCTAACACATTTTTCTGGTATGTTATAACGTTTGACTACATGACTTTAACGATATTTAATTTTATGAAGTAGATATCATGCATGTTTTTTAAATAATCTATTCATTATATATAATTATAAAAATTGACATATTTAATCCAATTATATATGATTTGCAGGTCTTCAAACAAAGGGAAAATTTGCATGTCCAATTTGTGGTCCAAAGATGAAAACTCGTCATTCAACAAGTTTAGGAAAGCAGGTGTTTGCTGAGTATAGGCACTTCCTCCACAGAAATCATAAGTATCGAACTATTGAAAAACATCTTTTCAATGGGAAAGAAGAGACTACATCAAAACCATGAAGAATGACACCTCGCCTATGGCAGTTGGAATATAATAGAATCAAGGTTATACATCGAATCAAATTGTTTATCTATCATTTATGATATGTTTTGAATTTATATTTTTATATTGTGTTGTGTTTACTCATGTTGTAATTGACAATGATTGTCGTTGTTAATTTTTTTAGCTTATATGCTTCATGAAGGTCGTCAAGGCATTAATGGTCGGCTTCCATAGGGACTGAAAAGCTATCCTAGACAATTTAGTAGGTTGCCATACTATGAGCAGCTACAAATTGTGCATTTGTTTGATTTAATGCATATCGGAAAGAATATGACAGAAACGTTATGGAAAATATTGGATGGAAGGCATGACAAAGAAAAAATTATCAAAATTTGTAGTGACATTCAGGAAGCCAGTCATGCAATGAAAAATATAATTCAATTAAATAGCGATGGAGACCAAATTAATATAAGTGCCCTTCCTTGGTTATTAGCAGAGCAGCAAAGCAATGCTATAAAACAAGTCATACGAAAAATTCGATTTCCCACAGGATTTGCTACGAACATAAGCAATATCATAACAAAGAAAGGTGAATTTGGGTCAGGGATGAAAACGCATGATTGGAATACCTTCATTAAGGTAATTATTCTGGTATATTATATATATATTTCTATACTGCATGTACTTTTCAGTGTATTATGTTTACTACTTTCGGAAAAATATTAATGAAAAGATCATTTTATAATTGTTGTAGTACGTTCTACCTCTATCTCTCCTAGACAACTTCGACAACAATGTCAAGCAAGTTATTTATGATCTTGGAAAATACATGAGGTAAGTAGCAATATTTGTTCAATTTGTTGTATATTTTTGTTAAATCTCATTAATATATTTGTGCCTTGAATCACTTGTAGATGGCTGTCATCTAAAGCAATCCATAAATAAGATATAAATTATTGGAAGAGAAGAATTCCTCGTCTAATGTGTGAAATGCAAAAGTGTCTACCTTCAACAATTTTCAATGCACAAGAACACTACCTCATACACCAAGTTGAGGAGATTGAATTGTGTGGACCTGTACACACAAGGTCAATGTGGATGGTTGAGAGGCACTTGAAATTTTTGAAGGCTTTGGTTAGACAAAGAGCACATCTTGAGGGTTCTATGGTGGAGGGATACATGGTATACCAGACCATAGTGTACATTACTGAATATCTTCCTAAGTTTGCAGAAAAGATCCATGTAGATCACATTTGGGATCCCAACTCCATTAAAAAATTTGAAGGGGAGTACTTGATGGGGAAAGGTAGATTGAGGAAAGTGTCAGGTAATTATAAGATGATCATGGAGATTAATTAGAATACATTTTACATTTAGTTTTTATGTAAATTGTACTTATTTAATTATTAATCTTCAATATTGATCAATTATAAATTAAGGTCGTATACTGTGGTAATTAACTAACTATAAGTCATTTGTGAATTTCAATTTTTTTGATATAGTTGGTCGAGAGTGGGATGCACTACATTTGTACGTCACAAACAATCTTGATTGGATAACGGTATGGATTGAACGATGTCAACAATCTGGTCGTGCATTAACATGGGAAGGTGTGGCTTCATTGGTTAAAGAAACTCATCGTAATGGAGATTCCAATGTTACACCAAGGGAAATTGATTTAGCATATGGTTTAAGAGATAAACAGGTATGTATAAATATATTAATCACCCATATTATTTAATTATTTTTAATTATATTGATGTATATATATGTTGAAATTTTTTTCTTTGCATACATTCGGCCAAGAATAAATATGTTTATCAACTGACGATATTGCAATAAGTTTTGCATGTTTGAAATATTGCAGGTGAAACACCACAAGGCTATGTGGTGCAATGGTCATAAATTTCAAATCAAAAAGTTGGATGACACAAAGAAAACTTGTGATTCTGGGATAACTGTAGTCTTCCAGGTGACTAATGTTTCATCTAGAAGTGACATACATCCAGAAGTCTCATAAAATCAATACTATGGGATTTTGGATGATATACTTGAGTGTGACTTAAGTCCTTCAAATTAGTTATGTTCGTCATCCTATGGTACAGGCTACGATTGAATGAAAATGATCCTGAGAGAACTGTTATTGAACATGATAATGGATTTATCATGGTTAATACAAGATATTTTGAGCGAGCTGGAAATGAGCCCTATGTTCTTCCAAGCCAATGTGAGTAGGTATTTTACTCAAAGGTTCCAGGTAAAGCAGGTTGGTCATATGTTGTTAGACATGATCCAAGAGGAAGGTCGGTAAAGTATAATGTGGTGGAAGAAGAAGATACTAAAGAAATAGAAGATGATGTAGATGATGATCAGGATCAATATTTAGTTGATGATGTGCCTGACGAAGATGTCGAAGAGGAGGAACTAGATCATGATGATGTAGAAGTTAATGTTCATGAAGATGATATCCGTGTGGATGATGACATTATCGAAACTGATATCAATGACGATGATGATGATATGACCAATCCTTACAATGTTGAATCTAGATCGGATGATATAGACAAAGAGTTGGATGAAGAAGAAGGTCAATGACATTGAAATGTATGAGTTATGTGATTGTATTATCTATTTGATATTAATTTCTTGATAGAATTATATTTGACTTATGTGGTTACATAATTAATTTATGATGTTTTTAATTTTAATTATATTTGAATTATATTAGAATATGTTCAGTTAACAGATGTAAAAAATAAAATGGATAAACCAAAAGATGAAAGCGTGAGACCACTGCCTTGTTGGGTGTATGGAGTCTAATGAAGATCTATAAAAGTGTAATATATGATGGCAATAATTCAAAGTGTTTGGCACACAAATGTAGTTTATAACTTGTATAAATGTGCAAGTAAATGACTGAAAAACTCTACTTGAGATAGAATGACAATCCTAGTTATGTGATTCTTCTTATTGATCCAATTAATACTCTTTAGTTACTGTGATTGACTAGAAGGGTTTAATCTTTACTTGAAAGAACCAAATAATCACATCAGACAAATACAAAAAATGTGTATCGGTAAACTGAATATATATATGCTTGATATATCAATTTAAACAATAGAAAAGCATCAATAGTATCAACTACTTGGAGCATGAGATGATTACAACGACATTTCACCACTTAAGATAGTCATTTAATTTTCAATTTGGCAGCAAGCTCTAAGCTAAGACAAACAAACACAAAACCTTACAAACACATACAATTTAGGCTAGTGCCATATACTATTGGGGAGTCGAATTCTCAAATATTTAGATTTCCATAACAAGTTCAAACACATAACATATAAGATCTCTGGCAATATTGCATTACAACAGTGTCAATTTCTATCCTAACTCAATACTTCTTATCAAATCCCTTTACAAACATATCCATCTATGAATCCACCCAAGCATTTTAATTTACTCTTTGAATTAAAGCCAAAATGGAAATCATACACACCATAACAGTGAGATGAACGCCATAACCCTTGATTATATTATTCAAAATTGTGATATGTTTATACAAAGGAGAGCCATGAGCTCTAAATATATCATTATAACTCAAATGCTAGTATTGTCATGAAACATCAAACCTTCATGTTGTTGGAACTGTGAAATTTTGACAAATTCATTATTTCTTCATGATTATTAGTCTCCCAAAAAAGATTCATAATGCAGACATAAAAATCCGCACATAGCATTTTTTACCAAAATCCGATTTAAAATTGTGCCATAATGCCCCATAAATTTCATCTGACATAAAAATCTTTACATATGAAAATATCGGTATAAGTTGATGCAGGTCTCATCGATGATAATATACATATCCTAAATGTATCGGCAGGACATCAGAAGGGTCACACCGATCAAGTTATACACAGAGAGAATACGGGTTTGTATATCTTATTGGCAAGACAAAAAGTATCAGCGTGACGATGTAAGGTCACATCAAGCTAAATTACCTTTTGCCGATATGAGTAACGTAAACTCTATCAGAGAGACTTTGGTCATTGGAGAGAGATTTTGAAACCCTACCCAAAGTGTTATTAGTCTTGCCAATAAAGCAAGGGGAGGACTCAGTCGGTGAGACAAACGATGCCGAGGATAATTCGGAAAGTCTTACCGACCCCTCGGGTTACACCGACAGAACTGAGCATACGAAGATAAAGGGTGTCGAGAAGACAATGCGTATGGTCTCACCGAAGAAAAAGCGTATCAATGAGACATATCACCACGAGGAGATCTAAGAGACATCACGACGAGTATCATTTTGTCGGAAAAACAAATACTTGGTCATGGCGACATAAGTCAATAAAGTGAGCATCTCGGTGAGACGAAAAGATTTCGGAGTAAGGTGAAGAACTGTTGGCCTGATTCATTAAGTCTGAGCGATAGTTGTTTCGATGAAGGTCATGGTGATAAAAAAGTAGAAAGAAAGAAACTATCGAGGAGACTTGTGATGTCGGGGAAACTGCAAGACGTCTTAGCGGATGGGTGAATGTTGAACAGGCGGATCGGCCAGAGGTTTGAAATGTCTTACTGATGTGATCTTATCGGCGAGACATCAAATGGGTCATACCGATAAAGTTATACACTAGGAGAATGCGGGTTTGTATTACTTATCGGCAAGACAAAAGTTATCGACGTGACAGTGTGAGGTCATATCGAGCTAAGTTACCTTTTTCTGATTGGAGAAAAGTAAAGTCTATCAGAGAGACTTTGGTCATCAAAGAGAGATTTCAAAACACTGGCCGAAGCACTATTGGTCTTGCTGATAAAGAAAAAGGAGGACTCAATCAGTAAGACAAACGATGCTGGGAAGAGTTCATAAAAGTCTTACCGACCCCTCGGGTTACACTGACAGAATTGAGCATGTGGAGATAAAGGGTATCGATAAGATGATGCTCGTTGTCTTGCCGAAGAAGAGGCGTATCGGTGAGACATGTCACTGCGGGGAGATCTAAGAGATATCACAATGAGTATTATTCTTTCGGCAGAACAAATTGCTTGGTCTCAGTGACATAAGTCGATAAAGTAAACATATTGGTGAGACAAAGTACTTTCGGAGTAAGGCAAAGAATAGTTGGCCTGATTCATTAAGTCTAAGCGATAGTTGTTTCGATGAAAGTCATGGCGATATAAAAAGAAAAAGGAAAGAAACTATCGAGGAGACTTGTGATGTCGGGGAAACTGCAAGACATCTTGGTGGATGGGTGAACATTGAACATGCAGATTGGCTAGAGATTTGAAATGTCTTGTCGATATGAGCTCTGATGTGACAATGAGAATTTCAAAAAAAAAAACTTGCAGCATTCATGTCTCGGTAAAGACATTAATGGCACCACGAAGCGTAGGAGATTTTGCATATCAGGGTATGATCAATTGAAATCATTGTCTCACAGAATTCAAAGCAAAGGAGAGCAAGGGAACCAGTAGAGCAATTAAGGCATTCACCTAGCTTGAGTTTGCAAGAAAGTTATAGTAAGTTTCTCGTCCTCTCAAAATTCGTAAAAATTTGAATTATGGAAGGCACTGGTTCAGGAAAACTAAAGGGAAGAAAACCCGGGGAGGGAAGCCAATCAAAAGCAAAAAAGCAAAAGACTGAGTTGCAACTAGAAGGTACTAAAAGGAAGCTAAATCAAGACCTCATAGACCAGTTACCTAATTTTGGACCTAAAGCTAGGTGTTCTGCACAGCTCCAAGCGAAAGTTGACAAATTGGACGACAAATGCAAATTTATAGGTGATGTTTGGACTCCGATTAGAGGCTATGAGTTATTCAATTTCCATTACCACAGGAGAAATCACTTTGAGCCAGTATGCAATCCATGGAGGCTCAAATTAGGGAAATTAGGGAAATTGTTGGTCGGACACTATGATTCAAAAAACAAAGCTATATGTGATTTGTCAGGGAATCCATTGATACATGTATCTAAGAATGCCATTACTGAGGTTTTTAGAATGGAGGGAATATGCACTGAGAAAGTAGTGAGTGAAGAGATCGATAGTGAGTTCAGAAGGATGGACACCATTTATAAAGGGTGGAGGTTACCTCTGCATAGAATTAGGTGTCATGGCAAACCTACTCCAATGGAAGACAGTGAGGGGTCACCCTTTCATGTAGACCTCTTCGAACCTTACCTAAAATATACTTACTACTCAGTGGGATAGGTATTAGGGATGGAGGTACCTGAGCATATGGTGGTTGTGCCCATGGTGATTGTTGCAGACATTTAGTATCACAATTCCAGATCATTTGACTATGCTACACATGTTTTTAAGGAGCTGGATGCAGGTTTGATGGTGATAAAGAGTGGTGCTTATGTTCTCCATCTCAGAAATTACTCACTGTTGATGCACTTAGTGTTTTATTTTGGACAAGAGTTAGGTTTATGGCCCCAAGAGCTGAGGATTTCACAATCCGACAAGGAAGGTAGGCCATTGTCTGTTCAATTATGGACTATTGTTTGGGACAGTAGGTTTGCCAATTCAAATTTCTTGCATTTTGAAGAATTATTTGTGAAACCCTTGTATAGATTTTTTAACCATCCTTGTGATTATTCTTTATATGAACAAGTAAAAAGGTTTCTTAGGCCTAGAGATTACAATGGACCAATTAACCACAACTGGGGGGATTGATATTGCTTAGAGAATGCCACAATGATTAGGGTTTATGACTTTGAGGATACACCTTTCATTCTGCCCAAAACTGTCTCGGATAGTATTGCATACCTAGAAATAGTTAGGCAAATGGATTAATCCATTGTTATGAACTTAAGTTCATATGGGAAATAGGCTTTTATGCCCAATACATTGTGTTTTAGTGATTTCACTGTATTAGCCAAGGAAGGTTATGATCTGATTCTAGACAAATTATTGCACTACAACATGAGAAGAGCACCAATGAGAAAGAACTTTGATCCAGAAGGGTATATCCACTCTGCCAGACAAAAAATAAATTTCGGAGGGTACCATCATGTGCCCTTTAAATCTGATGACATAATCAAAAACTTGGAGGTAGAGGAAGCTGAAATTGTGATTGAAAAACATAATCAGGATTTGGTGGATGCTAAGTTGTTATCCTCCATTAAGCGGATTTTAGAAATAGACAAGCCACAAAGCTCATCTGGGAAAGTTTCAAGAATGAAAACTCAGGACTATGCCTATGTTGCCAGAGAAACAAATGTTGAGGAAACCATGGATGTAGATACAAGACATGAAGACTATAGGTCTTTTATATCAGATGATGAATTTATAAAGACCTCAGAGTTTAAGACATTTTTATATAAGCAAAAAGGGAAAGAGATAAGGGGACAGGTTGACAATGTCACTCCAGGGAATGAGGATCAACTGTTAAAAAGCTTAAAGGATGCAGTAGACAAAGAGATGATTGACATGACCCCTAAAAAGGGGAGGGAGCTGCTTGAAAAGGCAGGTGTTATGATTTTTCCAAATTTGGATATGAATTCTGCATTAGTTTTTGATAGTTTCTTAATAGATAACAATGCTACCCACAAGCTCAGTATAGAGAAGGTGATGGAGGTATACACAGGATCAAGATACAATCCTGATGATGAAACATTGATGGTTTGGGCCTTGTATCCTCCTCACAAGAAATCAATTGTTATTGATATTGAAAAGGCATCCAGTCATGTCATGAACCTGAAGGCTGGGGAGGTTGATCCTGTAGTGACTGCTGATATTGGAATAAATATAACCAAGTTGAATAAAGCCCAAATCCAAACATTGATAAGGGAAAGGGATATGTACAAAACCAATAATGAGAGGATGTTGAGAGAGAATAGAGAGAGGTTGAATAATGAGAGGTTGTAGATGCCCTTTTGAAATCTATGCAAAATTTGGGAGGATAGACAAAGCTCATGAACTATTTGACACAATGCCTCGAATAATTGTAATCTCATGGAATACACTCTAATTAGAAAAGTCTCATCACTGACCTCATAACAATCTATCAATTTTTTTTAGTGTCTATTGTGTTATACCCAATTTGGGACATGGGGTATAACAAAATAGACACTAAAATAAATTGAGAGATTACAATTCTTTGAGACATTTTGTCAAATAGTTCACAAGCTTTTTCTATCCTTCCACATTCTGTATAAATTTTAAAAGGGCATCTACAACCACAACATTTGAAAAAATTCATCTTCATATTATGCTTTGATGGATGTCTATACCTTGTTCCAAATCTCCCATATTAAGGAAACCAATAAGGATTTTGGTGAAGGTTGTGGAATTTTTCTTTGCATCTACCAATTGCATTTGTTTGAAAGTTTCTAAAACCTTTTCAACAAATCCATTATGTGTATATTCTAAAATCATTATAGTACACAATTTCACATTTATTTGGCTTTGCATCTACCAATTGTATTTTCTTGAATTTCCCTACAATATTTTCAATGTAGATCTCTTTTGTGGATATCTTATAGTCCTTGTAGTCCACATCACTTTGTTTTTTGAAGAAACTATTACCATATATTTCTTATTTATGTTCTTATTTTGCATACATGTTTATAAGTTTGATATTACAATTAATAATATTAATTTTGGCAAGACATTAAAAGATTTTGTTGATTTTAAAAATATATGCATCCCAATGTAAAAATGCCAACAATGGAAGCAATGATTGTAACACATAAATTTTTATGTAGTATCCAATTCAAAGGATCATGTTACAATTTAGGGTTATGATTGGGTATTTAATTAGGGTTAGGATTTAGTGTTCGGGTTAGTGTTAGGTTTAGAGTTAGGGTTAGGGTTAGGAAAAATAATGTTAGGATTAGGGTTAGATTAGGGTTTATGTTTTATGGTTAGGGTTAGATTTAGAGTTTTGGTTATGGTTGGGATTAGATATGAAATTAGGGTTAGGGTTTAGGATTACAATTAGGGATTATAGTATTAGGGTTATATCTAGAATTAAGTTTTAGGGTTATTGTTATGATTAAGGGTTGTTTTTATATTTGGCTTAGAGTTGGGTTAGGATTAGGGCCATGGATAGGGCTAGGGTTAAGTTTAGGGATAGGTTTAGGGTTATTAGAGTGAATGCAACTAATTAATAAAATAAAAAATATTTAGGGTTAGGTAATTAGGGTTAGGGTTGGGATTAGAGTTTTGGTTGTGGTTAGGGTTATAAAGATAGGATAAAGGTGAGGGTTAGCGTCAAGGTTAAGGTTTCGAGAAAAAGGGTTAGGTTATGATTTGGATTACCCTAAACTCTAACCATAACCATAAACCTAATCCCAAACCTAACCCTAAAGAAAACACATAACCTAACCCTAATTGTAGTGTTTGAGGCTAGGCTCAAACACTATATAACCTAACCCTATATAACCTAACACATAACCTAGCACTAGAAAAAATTCTTCTCCCAAACAATCTCCTCTACTTCTATTCACGCCTACTAGAGTTGCAACATTCAACATTGGTGCTTCAACCATTCATTCAAAGCTAAGAATTTGAAAGCAGTGTTCATTTGTAATATAATTAATCATTTAACAATATTATAATAATTATTAATCTAATACAATATTAATATTATTAATAATATACCAATAATATTAATAATCTAATATAATTACTATTAATCTATAGATTATATATAATCTTAATATATCAAATATATCATTATAATTCATATAATGTAATATAATATTGTTATATAATATATTAATATTATAAAATTACTATTAATCAAAGTGCTTTAATATTTATGTTGAGTTTTAGTACATTATATGACAGGTTACTAAAGTGGCTCTGAGATGCATGTGCTCAAAATCGACGGTGATGTTATAATCTTGATGAAAATTTGCTTGACGATTAAGTTCAGTGTTGGTGACTACTATGAATGAACACAATTGCCGATGGTGGAGATCAACGGTTGCCCGCCCTCATGTGATACAAAGATGCAAGGTGTTTATTGATTGTGATATCATGGGCGAGTGCCACGTGTCTTTCCTTGGCGATGCATAATGTGGTGGGCCCTTGGTGTTGAGATGGAGATTACATCAGCCTTTTGAAGGCAGTCATTGGATAACTTCTCAAACACAAGAAGATGTGATTTTGGCCCTATTAGGAGAAGAATAAAAAACAGTGGAAAAGATTTAAAAGTTGATTCTCAACATAAGAACGTATTATACTCATGAGGTAATAATAATTACAAAATAAAATGACTGTTATTATTGTAAGAAAAAGGATCACATAGTGTGGACTTGTATAACTCGAGCCAATGATGTTCTTGAGGGAGAACTTAAAGAAAAATAAAATGATGTTAGCTTAGACTATATATATTTGTTTGTTTCAATCAACATGTTTTATTGTGAGGAATGTAAAACTTAACGGAGGGTGTTGGAATATTAAGATTAACATTAATAAATTCACCTTACTAACTTATTAAAGGTGCTACTTTTTATAACTCTATAGCCCAACTATTCAATGGTCATTTTTCTAATGACTCCTTTCTCACTCTTGTGGAGGACAAATGTGACATTATTTAGGATATTCAATGCCTAGATATTTTTTGGAAAGCTTTAAGGCCAAATATATAGTGGCATAAAACTCAATGTTATAGGAAATCATTCTTATCCAAGCCCAATTTATTCAATTCCTATGGATAGAAGGGGGTTGATCATAAGGAAGTGTTGAGATTCCTAAGCATCTCTTTTACCTTTTAGGTTTCTCCTTCCTCTTTAAGGAAACATATCATTTCTAGAGCTGAGAAAAATTATCATATTAAATTATGAAGCCCCTTTCTTTGGCAAGGAGATTCCATGTGTGTTCAAAATATATTGTTGCACATATTTCCATTACTCGTGTTGCTAAGAACCTTGCAAATCCTCATATTTGAAGATTGAAAAAATCCAAAGGTATATTTTATGGCCTCCCTTTAACCAAGGAAAATGGTTTCACAAAGTATCCTAGGAATTTTATTATTTCCCTCATGACTATAATAGGCTTGGATTACTTTATATTCACTACTCTAAATGGCGCCATAATAGGCTTTGCTTGCTTTATATTCACTACTCTAAATGGTGCCATAATTTTAATTTAATTAACATACTCTAAAACCTAACTAAAGCAGGTTGTAGCTCGTCAAATTGGACAAGTGAAAGGTCAATACCAACGTTGAGGAAGAGTTTGGAGGAGTGAAAACAAGGTCAATACCAGTGCCGACGAAGAGTTTGGAGCTAAAACAAGGTCAATACTAGCGTCGAGGACCAGGGTGAGGGCACTCAGGGAAAATCAACGACCAAGGGACAATGAGTATTGTAAGTTTGGCACCCCCATTCTCTTTAACTTGCAATTTTCATGCCTAGTTTCCAAAGACCTTCTTTTACATTGCCCCCCCCATTCTCATAAAATGGTATAAGATAAGACAGAAAAAATAAAATAGCTTAGTCTTTCACATTTTTATAGTGATTACTAGAGGCACATAGACCAATTCTTCATAATAGAATAATTTGATCATACTTTTCCAATGATGGCATTATGAGAAAACCTTAGCTTAAGTGAATAATTCCTAGCTAAGTTCTTGAAATCATGTCCAACTGTATAAGAGAAGACCATTGCTATGTGTACTTGGATAACATGGAGAAAGGCTCTTTGGGCTCTTTCACCAATCTACATATTGTTAAATTTTAACACCTAAAAGTGAGAATGAAGAATCTTTCCTAGAATGGTGGCCAATTATGCTTCTCAACACCTAGATTACAAAATCCTTGTCAATATCATTGCCATCACAATTAAACCTATTGCTTCAGATATAGTCATAGAGGTAAACAAATTGGATTTCTTGATAGTAGATACATTATAGACAGTTCAATCCTTGCATCGGAGATTGTTGAATGGGCCCAACAAACTACTCATGATGCCCTTACTATTAAGTTAAAAGTTTGACAAGGCATATGATTGCATCAAATGTCCTTTCATTTATAAAAGGCTCAAATGGACTTATTTTCAACCCTAAATTATTATCACACATTCAAAATTACAAAATACCAGTTAATGAAGAACCTTCATTTGAAGGTGATGTCGTCATGACCTTTGAATGAAGAACCTTCATTCAAAAATGATGCCATGTCAAGACTTTAAAATGAAGGTATTTTTTATTTTAAATATTTTATGTCCAAAATGCTTTATAAAAGGAACCTTGGCATGAAGGACCTTCAAATGAAGACCTTAATTCAAAACAATGAGACATAAGTCATTTTAATACCCCTTCCAAAAAGGTAACGGCCGAATATATCTAACCCAAGGTTTTACATGGAACATTAGGATTTTTATGAAAGCCAAGGTAAAACCCAAGCTTAGTTTCCTCCCAAACAATGTAACAAGTTAAGACAAGGGCAAAACATAAATGGAATTTAAAGAACAAGATTTGAAACTCCATCAAATCCACCATGATGCACACCAATCCATCGAGTTATAGTTGCAAGATAGTGGGTGGATTGGTGGATGTCATTTCTATTTAGCCCTCAAACCCTTACACAGGCACAACAGGGCAGTCCCTGTATTTGATTGTTTAATCCCACAAAACAATGATTGAGAACTTCAAAACAAATGCAAATGAAATGGAACACATATATTTATCTACACCAATGATCTCAGAGCATTTCAAGCTTGTATGGATCCATACAACACAAAAGAACTTCAGAAAAATTGTAAAAACACATAAAATTGCTTCAAGAACGTGGTATCTGATATGAAATTTTGGTATCAACTCCTCCAACAATTGCAATGGGATGGGAATACAATATGATAGAAGTGGGATAAAAAATGCATCGTTTGAAGCATCAAACCAATATGCAAAGATGAAAGAAAGTGCTAACCCCTTAAATTGAAAAGTTTCTTTTAACTTTAAGTTTGTTGGGTAGCCAATTCTTTTATCAAATCCTACCATCATACATAATCAAAATGTTGTTGTTTCAAATGACTATAAGCACTAATGTTCACTATTTTAAGATTTTGAAACCTTTTCATAGAGAATTAGAACATTGATGCGACCACTCATCCTACCTTAAAACATATCAAAAGTCTCCTAGCAATTAGACATAGGAAGATTTAAGATGACTTAAATATTTTTTATTGCCAAAGCATAAACTTATGATGACTTTACTAGGCCTAGTAGACACTCCCTCCCCATTAACCACTTAGACATATGGAAATTAAATGTAAATTTACCGCTATTTTTAGTCATGTAGGTGTCCAATAAACCACTTGGTGGTGTTTCCCTTCAAGTTTATTTACTTGAATGAAGAGCAAAAGTACTTTGATTACAATTAGAGAATACATTTGACACCTTGGTTGTGTAACTGGTGGACCATAGTCACATTTAACACTTGTTACAAAGTTTGGGAGTCAAAACGTTAAGTAGATTTGATTTGTGATGGACACATTTGGATGGTAGTAACAATAACTTGTAATCTATCAAGACTTGATTACCTTATAACCTGTCAAATTCTAGCGACGAAATAATAGATTAATCATAATGTCACCTTCGGATCACATCACCATGAAAGAACTTCATCCAACATCCTTATGAGTGCAGGTACCACCAAATAGGCATTTGTCAGATTTGTCTTCCTCGAGCGAGGGAAATTCAGGAAGAGAAGAGGAAAGCAAGACATGTAGTAGGTCTAAAAGAGGGAGATCAACTAGAGGTCAAAAGATTAGAAGAAAATTTTGTAAACGCATGGAATTTTTTCTTCCTAAAGGGGGGTCATGTTCTTATGATGATGAGAGCATAGGCGACATTGAGGTGCCCTTGAGGTGCAAACATCTATAGAAACAATGGGTACCCAAGGAACTTCCTCCAATAAAAACTGATCTTTGTGGCAACGAGAGGATCTATCGCATAGCACCATCATCATTACATGGTTTGGGCCTTTTTTGCATGAACAACATAAAGGTCTGTTAAAAAAAAGTTACTGAGTTGATGGAGTATGTTGGACCCTGTTACAGTTATAAAGATTGGATGTAGCTAGTTCGATATACATGAAGTATGCGTAGGTATGCACTATCAGCAAATTATATACAACTAAAAGATAAGGATCAAAATAAAGGAGTGGCTAAGTACATTGATGGGAGGCCAAAAGCATCAGGGAATATTGCAGGGTTTATAAATAGTACATGACCTAGGTCAACAAATAAGCAACCCAATTATATATTCGAGGCGCGAGAGGGAAATCGTGTATTCATATGTGCGATAAAATCAATAACTACAGGGGAAGAGTTTCTAATCAATTACAATTTGAATCGCTTAGATACAAACAAAATTACTATGGGGGTGGTATGTACTATATACCATTTTACCCAACCTCCAATTAATGACTCCAATATACCATTTTATTATTATGTTTTTTTTCGTAAGTCTATTGGTTTCATTTTGGTAATATTTTTTATATTTAATTTGTCACAGCGGGACATTGATCATAAGAGGAAGGCTCCGGCCTAGAGCACAGATTGCAATCCATCTTTGGGCGTTTCTATCCAACAGGTTTACCTCATTGTAATTGTACAAATTAGATATGAGCAAAATGTTTTATTATTATGTTTTTTTCATGAGTTTATTGGGTTAATTTTGATAATGTTTTTAATATTCTTGTTGCAGTTGGCTGATCGGGGAAAGGCACCAGTAGTATAGGAGAGCATCCATATGGAAGTGCAGTCACTATTATGCGATCATGACATCACATTTTTCACAAACCTTGTGGATATGATGAGGAAGGCCCAAAAAAAATGCAATCAAGAAATCCTTCAGTTGGTATTCGTAGTGCCTCAAACAGATGAGATAAGAGAAAGGGTTAAAATATTGTCTGAGAGAGCACAGAACTTGGAAGTAAGCTATCATGAGATCTTTAATTATAACATAAGTTCATTCATGGTTTTATATTTTGTACTCTTTTATGTCATGAACTAAAATATTTGTTGTTTTTACAGGATTATTTGCGTCCTCATCATGCTGCTGGCCGTGATCAAGGTACTGCAAGTGTTTCTCGGGAAGTAGGGGATGGTACAAGTGTCAATCCTGATCTTCCTGCGCATACAACACATCATCTGACCCCATCATTTGTGCCTATATTGTCGTCTGAAATGTCGGCAACACATACCATGCAGGCATTCGGTAGTCCACCCTCTGGCAGCGAACACATGCCACTACATGTGTCAATACCTATGGATGCAGAGGCCACTACTACTGGTGATGTTTTAGCAGCATTTCCTGGATCTTCCCGTATTACTAGTACGGGAACATTGTCGGTCACGTTTGTGGTGACCGAGGATTTCCTTCCCATAAAGATAGAGAAGGTCCCAGATACTTTAAAATGTTTTAATTATTATTATTTAATTTTTTAAGTAAGTGTTATCAGTGGGGATAGCGCCCTATTATATTGATTTACAAAATGGCAATATTTGCCTACATTATAATTGCTTGTTTATAGCCACTATATATCCGACTGTATGCTTATCATGCTTTATGCTACTACATAGCTATATACTACTCCCAGTGTGTACCCCATCTTTACTACATGTTTCATTCTCCTTTTGTTGAACCAATCCTCATTTTGAACAAACCTTGCAAAGGCATTCATGTCATTGTTGATTATGCCTGCCCGATATACATCCCATGCATTGCCTAGGAAGTATCTCATTGCCTTGGTTTGGTGTTGCGAGCTGCTAGTGCATTCCTCCCCAACTTCAACCTCCACTTCTTTCTCGTCTCCCCCTACCTCGTTTTCTCCAAAGATGTATTTCAGGGAGCTCACCATACCTTCCGCAGACAGTTCCAAGATAGCATTTGCCACCGCTTCAATGTTGATCAGCGTAACAAAACCCCCAAGCTTCTCCACTAGTACTTCTCTAGCGCCCAGAACATCTATTAATAGGCTTAGGACTACCTCATAGATTTTGCCATCGCACCAGTGGTTCCCCTCCTGCAGGATCTCCTGGGTTATTTGCTCTATTGCTTCGATCACTTGCAGGGAACTGACTAAGAAAATTCTTTTGCACTGGGTTCTCAATGTCTTGTTCAAGCAGATATAGTGCACACTGAACTTATACACCATTGTCCTTCTGAAGTTTGAGTTTGGAGCAGTGCCTTAACACCTTTTATCCCTCGGCTTCCAATAAATGCTTGTGCTTGTCCCGTGAGTCTGGCACAACTTCCTAATGCTTTGGCTAAATGTTGCTCGAGTCTTATCTGTTATCCCATCTGATTGTCCCAGCTCACTGCTTTTTAGAGATTTCAGAGATCTTTCATCCGCCCAAACTGTCAGTGATTAGAAGTGTTGGTAGTCCTGACCATTGCTCCATGCAGTTGTCAACTTTTACTACCTTTCCTTGATTTACTCCGCAGTTTTCCAGGAGGCCCACAGCCTTGTTAGCTTCCCTGTAGACATGTGATAGGGTATATTCATTTAACTTTCGAATAAGGGATTTGATTGCTCCTATCCAATTGTCTAGTTTCCAGTTTGGTGTTTTCCCCGATGTGATTTCCTAAATGCAGATTTGAGAATCACCTTTTATTTATACCGAATCAATTCCTTTCTTTATACAAACTTCCAATCCCAATGTGAGCGCCTCCATTTCTGCCATATTATTCGTGCATGTACCTATGTTTTTGGAAGCAGCCCAAACACCTTGCCCTTTTGAGTTTCTAATTATACATCCTGCTCCTGTAGGAAATGATGTTTTTTATAAACATCTAAGTGATATTTCATTGGAGCTCTTCGGGCCCACCATACGTACACGGTGGAATGCCCAAATCAAGATTTAAAAGATGAGCTCATTAACCGTTTAGTTGTGTTGTTCGGTGATAAAACATTCAACCGAACCAAGGTCCTTAAGAAATTTGGTACCTATCTAAAGTATGTGAGGGACCAATATAGGTCACATTTAGAGAAGAACAAAAAGTACGAGTATCCCCCCATGATTCCGAAAAGGGAGTGGAAGGACTTGGTGTCAAATAGAAAGGAGAAGGCTGAAAAGAAGAAAGGAAAGATACCACCGGGCCAAGGAAGGTATGTGATACTATCAACAATTTAATTATATACTGATTAATATTTCTTTTTACATAATCTAACGTATTTCAAAATTTTCATAGGCTACCCAACACATCAAAGGCAACAAAGGCAAGACTAGAAAAACACGAGCAACACAAACTCGGCTCTAGTGGTTATATGAAAGTAGCCGCACGATTTGTAAGTATCAATAAATGAAATATTGCATCCAAATAATAAATTGCAAACAATTTTGGTTTTATCACACCATAGAAGCAAAAATCATGATCGTATGCAAAAATGTAGGGCTTTGATTTCAACAGAGTGCCCATAGAAGAGGACCTGAAGATTGCCTTCGACCAAGACTATGGAGCCCTGTCTGAATAGCTAAGAGTCTTGACTGGGCAAACACAATCTTCCACTGCATCCAACATGCAAGTAAATAAATTCAATAAAGTTTATTTCAAATTGAATACTTGTGCAATTTGTTCAATATTAATTTCCACCATAATAATGTGCCTATTTGTTTTACACAGATAAGCAATGATAATACTGCACATGACATTGGAATGCAGCCTGGTGAGGGTGGAGCACAACCTGCTGATGAAGTCCATGGTGTGCATCCCGCTACTAGATGTATTCATGTGCTATACAAAATGTAGTATGGATTAATACAACTAAACATCTTTAATTGCATTTGGTGTATTAATCAATGTAACCTTTCGTGTTTCAACTTTAGAGCATGTAGAGCGTGATCAACATGTTGAGCATGATCAGGCTAGACAAGATCAGGAACATGATGTGGCTCCATCAGGTCAAGAGGACCACTCTAATGTTCTTTTAAACATATTTAATTGCAATTGATGTATTAATTAATGTAATCTTTCGTGTTTAAACTCTAGATTAGGATTTAGAGGGTGTTCAACATGTTGAGCATGAGGCTATAAGACAATATCAGGAACATGATGTGGCCCAATCAGGTAAAGACCGCCACTCTGATGTTCTTTTAATTAATGAAATACATGTAACAATTATAATAAAACATATCAATTTAACATTTCTTTGCTATTGCAGCAGACCCCCCCTTGTAGCCGCGTCCACGTTGTGAGTACACGAATAGGCATACATTAAGATCATGAGCAGAGCTCAGAACAACTCAAGGGGGGACAAATGATTTTGAAAATGATACTCCACTTTAGCTTTTTTTAGTTGCAAAAAAGAAACAAAAAAAAAAGTGATTGTAATCATATTATAACAGCCATATTTTTGATAATATGTAAAATTGAAAAAATGAAATATGTTAATGAATGAATGTGAATATGTTAATGAATAAATGTTATATGTTAATGAATGTTATATGTTAATGAATGAATATTATATGTTATTAATGGATGAATGAATGAATGTGAATATGTTAATGAATGAATGTTATATGTTATTAATGCAGGATGAATGAATGAATGTTATATGTTATTAATGGATGAATGAATGATTAATGTTATATGATCGGGTATGGGGAATTGAGAGTGATGTGAGGGGGGGGGGGGGGGGAAGGGCCAAATGAGCTTCCACCTTCACGTGGTTGGCCCTATTAAGTAGAGAATATTAAACTATTCTCAAAACAAAGAGAAGCTCAATAAGGTAAGTAATGCACTTTTCAATATAAGAAATGCATCGTTTGAAGCATCAAACCAATCTGCAAAGATGAAAGAAAGTGCTAACTTTTCACTATGAACATTGTGTTGTGTGTGGATTTGGTTTCAAAGCTCTGTTTTTTATTTTTATTTTAGTGGTCTCATTAATTTCACTTTTCCTGCCCACTTGGTGATTAGTAGGCAGGTTGGAAGTTCTTCGTATCCATACGAAGAATATGAAGCTCTCTGATGATGTACGTATTGTAGAACCTAAATTTCTTTTTGCACTTCTAGATTTAATGTCAAGCAGTGCTTGGATTTTGAGAGCATTTATTAATCTTTGTTTTTCTTGGTGGCAGTATATATTAATCTTTAGGATTCTTGGTATAGGTTGATCTCAAAAGGATTGGTAAGGATACTCATGGATATGTTGGAGCAGATCTTGCAACTTTGTGCACTGAGGCTGCACTTCAGTGTATTGGGGAAAAAATGGATGTCATTGACTTAGAAGATGAGACAATAGATGCTAATATTCTACATTCAATGGTCGTGACTAATTAGCACTTCTGGACTGCATTGGGCTCTAGCAACCCATCCGTTGTCTGTGAAACTATGAGTTTTTCCAAACCATGTCTTGACGTTCAATTTTTCTCATATTCATTAAGTAGGGATTGTATTTTTAAACTATTGATCTATTGTGCCCCTAAATTTTCAATTCCTAAGTTTGTTTGTTTCTGATGATTTTCATAATGGTAAATTTGCTTATGAATATTGGGAAAACATTGACAGGTTGTCAAGTTCCAAATGTCACTTGGGTAGATATTGGAGGGTTGGAAAATGTCAAGAGGGAGCTTCAAGAGGTATATTGAGATACGTGGTTCACTATATTTCTGCCTTGCTTTTCTTTCAATGCAGAAAACCTGCTTTTGAAGGAGATATGAACTAACAAAATTCATATGAGTTTTGTGTACATTGTTCAATATCCAGTGGAGCATTCTGAGAAATTTGAAAAATTTGGAATGTCTCCTTCAAAAGAAGTGCTATTTTATGGACCACCGGGTTGTGGAAAGACATTGCTTGCAAAAGCCATTGCCAATGAATGCCAGGCCAATTTCATCAGTGTGAAGGGCCCTGAATTGTTATCAATGTGGTTTCGAGAGAGTGAAGCTAATGTGACAAATTTTTTATAAGGTCAGAGGGTCAGCTCCTTCTGTCCTGTTTTATGATGAACTCAATTCTATTGCTACATAGGTGTGTTGATTTTTTATAAGTGAAAGTTTAAGGTTGAATATAAATGACTGGGAATTTTGTTTGACCTTTTTGAAGTAGGCTCTAACTTGTGATGCATAATTGGTTTGCATGTTTCTAGTGTGGTAGTAGTGTTGGGGATGTTAGTGGTGTTGCAGATAGAGTCCTTAATCAGTTGTTGATGGAGATGGCTTGTATGATGGCCAAGAAAATAGTTATCATTATTGTTGCTACAAACAGGCCTGATATCATCAATCCTGCATTGTTAAGGCCTGGCCGACTTGACTACTTTTATATATCGCCCAGAGTCACCCCGATAAGTATTTCGATCCATTTGTATCTTCATCGACAAGAGATCATGTATCGCTAGGATATTCTATAGTTTCCCCGACGTGGTGAGTCTCTCCGATGATTATTCTTTCGATCTCAACTATGTCGCCAAGACTCCTGCCAATGTATTCTTAATGGCATCACATAGCTGGTCAGGTAGACATTCAGAACTTACTCTGATGGTATATGTCTTGTCGATATGCTTCCCTCGTGCTTCGTCGATGAGACAAGATGTGTATCTCGCCGATGAAATGTCATCGCTGAGACCAAAATCCAGTCCTCTCGATATATCTTCTTAGGCAATTTTGATCGTTGTAATAGTCTTGATCTTTCACCAATATGCCTACATTTAAATGAATAGTTTTAAAAAAAAAATTGCAATGTTTCGTCGAATTTGCGACGAACCGCAAAAAGCGTTTGACGAATTTTCAATGTATCCAATGAATTTTCGTTGCAATGACTTACCTATTTCGTCACACGTTTGATGAACTTCTGTCGCTATTTCAATCTAAAGTATGTCGCCAAGACTCCTGCCGATGTATTCTTAACGACGTCACATAACTAGTTGGGTAGACATTCAGAACTTACTCCGATGATATATGTCTTGCCGATATGCTTCCCTCATGCTTCGTCGATGAGACAAGATGTGTATCTTGCCGATGAAACTTCATTGCTGAGACCAAAATCCACTCCTCCCGATATATCTTCTCAGGCAATTTTGATCGCTATAACAGTCTTGATCTCTCAATGATATTGGCAATACGTCAAAATTTTGTCGTAATGGCGATGAACTTATGTTGTTAATCCGACGGTTTGGCAAAGTTATGCCTCTCGTGCTCCGGGTACTGTTCGTCACGTGATCGACAAAGTGGGCATCACGGTTCTGACGAGCTTGTGTCGTGAGGTCAACGTTTTACAGTCCATCGGGATATAGATGAAAATTGAGCAACGGCACTAATTTATGTGATTCATCGGTCGACCAACAATGTATCGTCGAGATTTTGACGAACGACCGTTGAAAATTGGGGTCAAATCCTATAGTGTGAATTGTAATTGGTTTGACTTCAAAACTTGATTAAAAAAAAATATTCAATTAAAAACTATCTAACCAAGTGGAAGCACTAGATATCGGAGTTACAAATCTAAATTCAAAAGAATTAGAATTTTATCCTTCATGGAAAAAATGCTATGCGCTATACAATGTGCATCACTTTTTTAAAATGTTGTTTTATGAAAAAAACCAGTTTTCGTGGGAGATGGAAAAATAAGTGCAATCTGATTCCAATTTTTTTGAAAAAACTATTTTTGGAATCTATAGAGAAAATGTGACAAGACTCTAGTTTGCATCATCTTCAAATTCCTCACGGTTTAGCCGCTATAGGTGCCTGAATGTGAAGATTTAGTTAAAAATAATAATTTCAATGTCCAGTTTGGCCAAAAATTGTAAACCACTATTGTGGTATCACCCATAGATAAGTATAAATTCAAGGTTCCTTCATTCATTTTCATCCTGAGCATTCATGAGATCATCCTAGCAACTTGAGTATTCATACTTAAGAAAAATTTATGAGATCAAAAGCATTCAAGAGAAAATCATCAAGCATTTGGGGCCATCATCTAGATTCAAGCATCATATCAAGGGTTTATTGCATCCATTCATGTTGTTGAGCCAATATTATGTATGTAGCATTGAAGATCTATCTACAACCATTATTCACATCAAATCCAAGGATTTGAGATCTACATTCTTCATGGCCACTACATGGTAGATTGTAGATTTGCTTCACAAGACATCTTACAAGGTGATATCATTTACATATTTAATGTTTTATGCTTCATTTCATCATTTGGTTTAATTACCTACAAGGGTTTGACCAAGGCAAACCCCCATTCACTAACAATCAACAAGTTTTTCCTATCTTGTCTATTTGTGTTTGTGGATCTAGGTTGAACACTTGAAGATCACTTGGAGTGAAAAGTTATCAAAGTTGCATTACAAAGTTGTCATCTTCACAAAAACTCACCTACAGGTCAAATCCGATTGTTTCAAAACCTAAGATACGAAAGGAAGCAAGTGCAGACTTGGGAGCTCAGGGCCACATTCAGACTTTTAAAAAATTTAGAGCAGGACTAAAATGCCATCTTGGGCGTCTTAGTCCTCCCAAGCATATCTTTCAGAGATTCTTTGGGATTCTGTTTCAGCATATGAAGATTTTGTGTTTTCCCTAAAAATACTAGCAGTGGGACTAATACGCCATCTTGGGTGTCTTAGTCCCCCAAGGCATATTTTGGTAGCTTGTTTACATTTCTAGAATCCTCATTACATCTCCAAACTTCCCAAGTACACATACCCTAACTTGGTATTACTTATTTTCAATATTTGCATCTCTCATTTAGCTCATTTTAGGTTGTTTGCATATCACAATGTGTTTTCCAACATTATCTTTTCCAAGCATTTTCTTGGTGATGAACCCCTTAAAGCTAAAAAGAACCCCCATTCTAAGTCCTCATAATTGTCAATTGACTCAACTTAAGAGGTTGATAGTCAATCCAATTAGGGGTCTCAGGACATATTTGAATGACCTAGATAGAATAGGAAAGGTATCCCACACCTTTCCCATTTTGCCTACAGTTCAGAGGAAAATCTCACTTTCCCTCATGCATGGTCCCAATCCTCAAAAAATCATTTCGAGTGTCTAGTCTTTTCTCCTTTAAATTTTTTGCAAAAGGTTGAAACTTGCAAAAAAATTGTTTCAGAGTTAGTCATTTTTCTTGCACATATAGGAGCACTGAAATTAAACACTCTTACACTCACTTTGCAAAAAGTAAAATATGCAGGAGTGCTAAATTTTAGCACCACTACATGTCTTTCATGATGGTTTATGCATGTGTAATCATGCTAAATTTCCCTGCCGATCCATCCCAAGTTCACACGAGTGCACTAATTGCATGTTTTGAATGCAAGTTTTAGGGGATTTTTAATTGGTTTTAGTCCATTTTAATTTCATTTTATCTATTAGTCATCTTTGTGCTCATGGATTTTGGTGAATTTCCCCTTGGATTCAAGTTACGGTTTTGAACAGATTTTGATCGTATTCGCCTTACAGTTTCCCTCACCATTTTCCTGTTTATGGGTATGTAAAATCCTTTATTTCATCCCCATTATAGTAAAACGCGCTTGCGTTATGGCTTGGTAATGACCGAGCCCATTATCGAGCCTAACATGGGTGTTTTAAAATGTGAGCGCGTTATAACGCGCTCGCATTATGGTTTAAATTAAAAAAAATATGCG
>CM021107.1:24172244-24197101 GCA_007115665.2 Sequoiadendron giganteum | reverse complement strand
AATTATGGAAGGCACTGGTTCACGAAAACTAAAGCGAAGAAAACCCGGGGAGGGAAGCCAATCAAAAGCAAAAAAGCAAAAGACTGAGTTGCAACTAGAAGGTACTAAAAGGAAGCTAAATCAAGACCTGATAGACCAGTTACCTAGTTCTGGACCTAAAGCTAGGTGTTCTGCATAGCTCAAAGTGGAAGTTGACAAATTGGATGACAAATGCAAATTTATAGGTGATGTTTGGACTCCGATTAGAGGCTATGAGTTATTCAATTTCCATTACCACAGGAGAAATCGCTTTGAGCCATTATGCAATCCATGGAGGCTTAATTTAGGGAAATTAGTGTGCCCTAATGTTTTTATTGACGTCGAACTGGTAAAATTGCTGGTCGGACACTATGATTCGAAAAACAAAGCTATATGTGATTTGTCAGGGAATCCATTGATACATGTATCTGAGAATGCAATTACTGAGGTTTTCAGAATGGAGGGAATATGCAGTGAGAAAGTAGTGAGTGAAGAGATCGATAGTGAGTTCAAAAGGATGGACACCATTTATAAAGGGTGGAGGTTACCTCTGCACATAATTAGGTGTCATGGCAAACCTACTCCAATGGAAGATAGTGAGGGGCCACCCTTTCATGTAGACCTCTTCGAACCTTACCTAAAATATACTTACTACTCAGTGGGATAGGTATTAGGGATGGAGGTACCTGAGCATATGGCGGTTGTGCCCATGGTGATTTCTGCAGACATTCAGTACCACAATTCCAGATCATTTGACTATGCTACACATGTTTTTAAGGAGTTGGATGCAGGTTTGATGGCGATAAAGAGTGGCGCTTTTGTTCTCCATCTTAGAAATTACTCACTGCTGATGCACTTAGTGTTGTATTTTGGACAAGAGTTAGGTTTATGGCCCCAGGAGCTGAGGATTTCACAATCCGACAAGGAAGGTAGGCCATTGCCTATTCAATTATGGACTACTATTTGGGACAGCAGGTTTGCCAATTCAAATTTCTTGCATTTTGAAGAATTCTTTGTGAAACCCTTGTATATATTTTTTAGCCATCCTTGTGATTATTCTTTATCCAAACAAGTAAAAAGGTTTCTTAGGCCTAGAGATTACAATGGACCAATTAACCACAACTAGGGGGATTGGTATTGCTTAGAGAATGCCACAATGATTAGGGTTTATGGCTTTGAGGATACACCTTTCATTCTGCACAGAACTGTCCCGGATAGAATTGCATACCTTGAAATTGTTAGGCAAATGGATTACTCCAGTGTTATGAACTTAAGTTCATATGGGAAACATGATTTTATGCCCAGTACATTGTGTTTTAGTGATTTCACTGTATTAGCCAGGGAAGGTTATGATCTGATTCTGGACAAATTATTGCACTACAACATGAGCAGAGCACCAGTGAGAAAGAAATTTGATCCAGAAGAGTATATCCACTCTGCCAAATAAAAAGTAAATCTCGGAGGGTATCATCATGTGCCCTTTAAATTTGATAACATAATTAGAAACCTAGAGGCAGAGGAAGCTAAAATTGTGATTGAAAAACATAATCAGGAGTTGGTGGATGCTGAGTTGTTATCCTCCATTAAGGGGATTTCAGAAATAGATAGGCCACAAAGCTCATCTGGGAAAGTTTCAAGAATGAAGACTCAGGAGTATGCCTGTGTTGCCAGAGAAAGAGATGTTGAGGAAACCATGGATGTAGATACAAGACATGAAGACTATAAGTCTTTCATATCAGATGATGAATTTATAAAGACCTCGAAGTTTAAGACATTTTTATATAAGCAAAAAGGGAAAGAGATAAGGGGATAGGTTGACAATGTCACTCCAGGGAATGAGGATCAACTGTTAAAAAGCTTAAAGGATGAAGTGGACAAAGAGATGATTGACATGACCCTTGAAAAGGGGAGGGAGCTGCTTGAAAAGGCAGGTGTTATGATTTTTCCAGGTTTGGATATGAATTCTGCATTAGTTTTTGATAGTTTCTTAAAAGATAACAATGCTACCCACAAGCTCAATATAGAGAAGGTGACGGAGGTATACATAAGATCAAGATACAATCCTGATGATGAAACATTGATGATTTGGGCCTTGTATCCTCCTCACAAGAAATCAATTGTTATTGATACTGAAAAGGCATTCAGACATGTCATGACCCTGAAGGCTGGAGAGGTTGATCCTGTAGCGACTGCTGATATTGGGATAAATATAGCCAAGTTGAATAAAGCCCAAATCCAAGCATTGATAAGGGAAAGGGAGATGTACAAAACCAATAATGAGAGGATGTTGAGAGAGAATGAACACTTGAAAGACTTGGTAGGTGGTGTAACAGAACCAACAAGGATGCTCACTCAAGGTGAGAGTTCACATAAAAAAGACCATTGGGAAGGGTCAACTACATACTCTCAAGGGAGAATGGATGCATTTGCTGCAATAATTAAAAAAAGGCAGGTTGTTTTAACCACTTGGTTAAATAAACTCTAGGGAAAACATTCACAGTACGTAGATGCAATAAAGGAACACAGGAGAGTGGATAGCAGAATTTAGGAAAGAATTGAGGAATTGGAGCAGGACACTCCTAGTAATGAAGAGATTGAAAATGTCAATTGTATTATGGATAGGCATAGGGATTTCTTTGAGGAGTTACAAGGGGATATGTAGGGATTGACAGAGGTTGCCGAAGATAGATTGACCAAGTTATGTGATGATGAAGGGAAAACGAAGGAAGCGACTACATCAAAAAGTGAGTGCGAAACAATACTCCAAGGGATGCTGGAGACAATCACTACGAAAGATGTGATATTGGATGTAGCATGTGAGAAAAATGAGTGAATGATAATGATGGAGATTGTGATCCGCGATGCGTTGGGAGATGCTGACACTCATGAGCGCGAGGATTATACGGAGCATATGTCTGCAATCCATTTGTGGCTTAAGAGAAATTAGTTAATAGTGGATTTGTTAAACCTTTTATGCTTTAAACCTTTTTGAAAAGGCACGTCCTTTTGTAAACTGATGTATAAGTATCTATTGTTGGATAAATGTAAAGGGGTAGAAGATAGAATTAGAATAGGATAGACTGTTGTAAGCATTAAATTTTTAGAAATGATGACATTCAAGGAGACTATGTTGCATGTATGAACTTTGAAGGAGATAATGAAAGACTGTTGATTTAGTGGCTTCATTCTGGTATCAATTGTTTGTTGGATTCTTGCGATAATTTGATTGTCTCCAATCTGATGTTTCTTGGTTGTTTAAATTGAAGTATCAAGTATATATTCTATTCATCAATACACATTTGTTATTTTTGTGTGATTTGGTTTATTGGATTCTTTAAAGAAGAATTAAAATTCCTTTCAATAAATTACAGTAATCTGGGAATGCCATTTGGATCATTAAGAAGAATCAGATTATTAGATTTGATATTCTACCTCAACTAGGGTTTATCATTTACACTCTTGCATGTTTATACCAGTTGTAAACTCATAGTTATATACCAAACAATTAGAGGACCTGCTAGATAGAAACCATTCATTAAAGGCTTTCATTTGACTCTGTTTCACCTAATAAGGCACTGGTCTCCCTTATTTACATTACATTAGTTTTATTCATTTCATTTAACATCTCTTAATTGAACATATTAATTCATACCTTGATATTGCATATACAATTTATACCAAAGTAGGATCATATCTTTCCACTGTTAAATTGCCATTTTTGGATAGTTAGATCAAGTAGGAAACATAAATTGAACATATTAATTTAGTATAAGAGTCAACCAATCATAAGGAAAACATAATATGAAGATGAATTTTCTCAAATCTTGTGGTTGTAGATGCCCTTTTGAAATCTATGCAAAATGTGGGAGGATAGACAAAGCTCATGAACTATTTGACACAATGCCTCGAATAATTGTAATCTCATGGAATACACTCTAATTAGAAAAGTCTCATCACTGCCCTCATAACAATCTATCAATTTGTTTTAGTGTCTATTGTGTTATACCCAATTTGGGACATGGGGTATAACAAAATAGACACTAAAATAAATTGAGAGATTACAATTCTTTGAGACATTTTGTCAAATAGTTCACAAGCTTTTTCTATCCTTCCACATTCTGTATAAATTTTAAAAGGGCATCTACAACCACAACATTTGAAAAAATTCATCTTCATATTATGCTTTGATGGATGTCTATACCTTGTTCCAAATCTCCCATATTAAGGAAACCAATAAGGATTTTGGTGAAGGTTGTGGAATTTTTCTTTGCATCTACCAATTGCATTTGTTTGAAAGTTTCTAAAACCTTTTCAACAAATCCATTATGTGTATATTCTAAAATCATTATAGTACACAATTTCACATTTATTTGGCTTTGCATCTACCAATTGTATTTTCTTGAATTTCCCTACAATATTTTCAATGTAGATCTCTTTTGTGGATATCTTATAGTCCTTGTAGTCCACATCACTTTGTTTTTTGAAGAAACTATTACCATATATTTCTTATTTATGTTCTAAATTGGATACATGTTTATAAGTTTGATATTACAATTAATAATATTAATTTTGGCAAGACATTAAAAGATTTTGTTGATTTTAAAAATATATGCATCCCAATGTAAAAATGCCAACAATGGAAGCAATGATTGTAACACATAATTTTTTATGTAGCATCCAATTCAAAGGATCATGTTACAATTTAGGGTTATGATTGGGTATTTAATTAGGGTTAGGATTTATTGTTCAGGTTAGTGTTAGGTTTAGAGTTAGGGTTAGGGTTAGGAAAAATAATGTTAGGATTAGGTTAGATTAGGGTTTATGTTTTATGGTTAGGGTTAGATTTAGAGTTTTGGTTATGGTTGGGATTAGATATGAAATTAGGGTTAGGGTTTAGGATTACAATTAGGGATTATAGTATTAGGGTTATATTTAGAATTAAGTTTTAGGGTTATTGTTATGATTAAGGGTTGTTTTTATATTTGGCTCAGAGTTGGGGTTAGGATTAGGGCCATGGATAGGGCTAGGGTTAGGTTTAGGGATAGGTTTAGGGTTATTAGAGTGAATGCAACTAATTAATAAAATAAAAAATATTTAGGGTTAGGTAATTAGGGTTAGGGTTGGGGTTAGAGTTTTGGTTGTGGTTAGGGTTATAAAGATAGGATAAAGGTGAGGGTTAGGGTCAAGGTTAAGGTTTCGAGAAAAGGGTTAGGTTATGATTTGGATTACCCTAAACTCTAACCATAACCATAAACCTAATCCCAAACCTAACCCTAAAGAAAACACATAACCTAAACCTAATTGTAGTTTTTGAGGCTAGGCTCAAACACTATATAACCTAACCCTATATAACCTAACACATAACCTAGCACTAGAAAAAATTCTTCTCCCAAACAATCTCCTCTACTTCTATTCACACCTACTAGAGTTGCAACATTCAACATTGGTGCTTCAACCATTCATTCAAAGCTAAGAATTTGAAAGCAACGTTCATTTGTAATATAATTAATCATTTAACAATATTATAATTATTATTAATCTAATACAATATTAATATTATTAATAATATACCAATAATATTAATAATCTAATATAATTACTATTAATCTATAGATTATATATAATCTTAATATATTAAATATATCATTATAATTCATATAATGTAATATAATATTGTTATATAATATATTAATATTATAACATTACTATTAATCAAAGTGCTTTAATATTTATGTTGAGTTTTAGTACATTATATGACAGGTTACTAAAGTGGCTCCGAGATGCACGTGCTCAAAATCGACGGTGATGTTATAATCTTGATGAAAAGTTGCTTGATGGTTATGTTCAATGCTGGTGACTACTATGAATGAACACGATTGCCAATGGTGGAGATCAATGGTTGCCCGCCCTCACATGATACAAAGATGCAAGGTGTTTATTGATTGCGATATCACGGGCGAGTGCCACGTGTCTTTCCTTGGTGATGCATAATGTGGTGGGCCCTTGGTGTTGAGATGGAGATTACATCAGCCTTTTGAAGGTAGTCATTCGATAACTTCTCAAACACAAGAAGATGTGATTTTGGCCCTATTAGGAGAAGAATAAAGAACAATGGAAAAGATTTAAAAGTTGATTCTCAACATGAGAATGTATTATACTCGTGAGGTAATAATAATTAAAAAATAAAAATGAATGTTATTATTGTAAGAAAAAGGATCACATAGTGTGGACTTGTATAACTTGAGCCAATGATGTTCTTGAGGGAGAACTTAAAGAAAAATAAAATGATGGTAGCTTAGACTATATATATTTGTTTGTTTCAATCAACATGTTTTATTGTGAGGAATGTAGAACTTAATGGAGGGTGTTGGAATATTAAGATTAACATTAATAAATTCACCTTACTAACTTATTAAAGATGCTACTTTTCATAACTCTATAGCCCAACTATTCAATGGTCATTTTTATAATGACTCCTTTCTCACTCTCTTGGAGGACAAACGTCACATTGTTTAGGATATTCAATGCCTAGATATTTTCTGGAAAGCTTTAAGGTCAAATATATAGTGGCATAAAACTCAATGTTATAGGAAATAATTCTTATCCAAGCCCAATTTGTTCAATTCCTATGGATAGAAGGGGGTTGATCATAAGGAAGTTTTGAGATTCCTAAGCATCTCTTTTACCTTTTAGGTTTCTCCTTCCTCTTTAAGGAAACGTATCATTTCTAGAGCTGAGAAAAATTATCATATTCAATTATGAAGCCCCTTTCTTTGGCAAGGAGATTCCATGTGTGTTCAAAAATTCTTGTTGCACACATTTCCATTAATCATGTTGCTAAGAACCTTGCAAATCCTCATATTTGAAGATTGAAAAAATCCAAAGGTATATTTTATAGCCTCCTTTTAACCAAGGAAAATGGTTTCACAAAGTATCCTAGGAGTTCTATTATTTCCCTCATGACTATAATAGGCTTGGCTTACTTTATATTCACTACTCTAAATGGCGCCATAATAGGCTTTGTTTGCTTTATATTCACTACTCTAAATGGTGCCATAATTTTTTTAAATTTAATTAACATACTCTAAAACCTAACTAAAGTAGGTTGTAGCTCATCAAATTGGACAAGTGAAAGGTCAATACTAGTGCTAAGGAAGACTTTGGAGGAGTGAAAACAAGGTCAATACCAGCGCCGATGAAGAGTTTGGAGCTAAAACAAGGTCAATACAAGCACCGAGGACCAGGTTGAGGGCACTCAGGGAAAATCGATGACCAAGGGACAATGAGTACTGTAAGTTTGGCACCCCTATTCTCTTTAACCTGCAATTTTCATGCCTAGTTTCCAAAGATCTTCTCGTACATTGGCCCCCCCATTCTCATAAAATGGTATAAGATAAGACAGAAAAAATAAAATAGCTTAGTCTTTCACATTTTTATAGTGATTACTAGAGGCACATAGACCAATTCTTCATAATAGAAGAATTTGATCATACTTTTCCAATGATGGCATTATGAGAAAACCTTAGGTTAAATGAATAATTCCTAGCTAAGTTCTTGAAATCATGTCCAACCGTATAAGAGAAGACCATTGCTATGTGTACTTGGATAACATGGAGAAAGGCTCTTTGGGCTCTTTCATCAATCTACGTATTGTTAAATTTTAACACCTAAAAGTGAGAATGAAGAATCTTTCCTAGAATGGTGGCCAATTATGCTTCTCAACACCTAGATTACAAAATCCTTGTCAATATCATTGCCATCACAATTAAACCTATTGCTTGAGATATAGTCATAGAGGTAAACAAATTGGATTTCTTGATAGTAGATACATTCTAGACTATTCAATCCTTGCATCAGAGATTGTTGAATGGGCCCAACAAACTACTCATGATGCCCTTACTATTAAGTTAAAAGTTTGACAAGGCATATGATTGCATCAAATGTCCTTTCATTTATAAAAGGCTCAAATGGATTTATTTTCAACCCTAAATTATTATCACACATTCAAAATTACAAAATACCAGTTAATGAAGAACCTTCATTTGAAGGTGATGTTGTCATGACCTTTGAATGAAGAACCTTCATTCAAAAATGATGCCATGTCAAGACTTTCAAATGAAGGTATTTTTTATTTTAAATATTTTATGTCCAAAATGCTTTATAAAAGGAACCTTGGCATGAAGGACCTTCAAATGAAGACCTTAATTCAAAACAATGAGACATAAGTCATTTTAATACCCCTTCCAAAAAGGTAACGGCCGAATATATCTAACCCAAGGTTTTACATGGAACATTAGGATTTTTATGAAAGCCAAGGTAAAACCCAAGCTTAGTTTCCTCCCAAACAATGTAACAAGTTAAGACAAGGGCAAAACATAAATGGAATTTAAAGAACAAGATTTGAAACTCCATCAAATCCACCATGATGCACACCAATCCATCGAGTTATAGTTGCAAGATAGTGGGTGGATTGGTGGATGTCATTTCTATTTAGCCCTCAAACCCTTACACAGGCACAACAGGGCAGTCCCTGTATTTGATTGTTTAATCCCACAAAACAATGATTGAGAACTTCAAAACAAATGCAAATGAAATGGAACACATATATTTATCTACACCAATGATCTCAGAGCATTTCAAGCTTGTATGGATCCATACAACACAAAAGAACTTCAGAAAAATTGTAAAAACACATAAAATTGCTTCAAGAACGTGGTATCTGATATGAAATTTTGGTATCAACTCCTCCAACAATTGCAATGGGATGGGAATACAATATGATAGAAGTGGGATAAAAAATGCATCGTTTGAAGCATCAAACCAATATGCAAAGATGAAAGAAAGTGCTAACCCCTTAAATTGAAAAGTTTCTTTTAACTTTAAGTTTGTTGGGTAGCCAATTCTTTTATCAAATCCTACCATCATACATAATCAAAATGTTGTTGTTTCAAATGACTATAAGCACTAATGTTCACTATTTTAAGATTTTGAAACCTTTTCATAGAGAATTAGAACATTGATGCGACCACTCATCCTACCTTAAAACATATCAAAAGTCTCCTAGCAATTAGACATAGGAAGATTTAAGATGACTTAAATATTTTTTATTGCCAAAGCATAAACTTATGATGACTTTACTAGGCCTAGTAGACACTCCCTCCCCATTAACCACTTAGACATATGGAAATTAAATGTAAATTTACCGCTATTTTTAGTCATGTAGGTGTCCAATAAACCACTTGGTGGTGTTTCCCTTCAAGTTTATTTACTTGAATGAAGAGCAAAAGTACTTTGATTACAATTAGAGAATACATTTGACACCTTGGTTGTGTAACTGGTGGACCATAGTCACATTTAACACTTGTTACAAAGTTTGGGAGTCAAAACGTTAAGTAGATTTGATTTGTGATGGACACATTTGGATGGTAGTAACAATAACTTGTAATCTATCAAGACTTGATTACCTTATAACCTGTCAAATTCTAGCGACGAAATAATAGATTAATCATAATGTCACCTTCGGATCACATCACCATGAAAGAACTTCATCCAACATCCTTATGAGTGCAGGTACCACCAAATAGGCATTTGTCAGATTTGTCTTCCTCGAGCGAGGGAAATTCAGGAAGAGAAGAGGAAAGCAAGACATGTAGTAGGTCTAAAAGAGGGAGATCAACTAGAGGTCAAAAGATTAGAAGAAAATTTTGTAAACGCATGGAATTTTTTCTTCCTAAAGGGGGGTCATGTTCTTATGATGATGAGAGCATAGGCGACATTGAGGTGCCCTTGAGGTGCAAACATCTATAGAAACAATGGGTACCCAAGGAACTTCCTCCAATAAAAACTGATCTTTGTGGCAACGAGAGGATCTATCGCATAGCACCATCATCATTACATGGTTTGGGCCTTTTTTGCATGAACAACATAAAGGTCTGTTAAAAAAAAGTTACTGAGTTGATGGAGTATGTTGGACCCTGTTACAGTTATAAAGATTGGATGTAGCTAGTTCGATATACATGAAGTATGCGTAGGTATGCACTATCAGCAAATTATATACAACTAAAAGATAAGGATCAAAATAAAGGAGTGGCTAAGTACATTGATGGGAGGCCAAAAGCATCAGGGAATATTGCAGGGTTTATAAATAGTACATGACCTAGGTCAACAAATAAGCAACCCAATTATATATTCGAGGCGCGAGAGGGAAATCGTGTATTCATATGTGCGATAAAATCAATAACTACAGGGGAAGAGTTTCTAATCAATTACAATTTGAATCGCTTAGATACAAACAAAATTACTATGGGGGTGGTATGTACTATATACCATTTTACCCAACCTCCAATTAATGACTCCAATATACCATTTTATTATTATGTTTTTTTTCGTAAGTCTATTGGTTTCATTTTGGTAATATTTTTTATATTTAATTTGTCACAGCGGGACATTGATCATAAGAGGAAGGCTCCGGCCTAGAGCACAGATTGCAATCCATCTTTGGGCGTTTCTATCCAACAGGTTTACCTCATTGTAATTGTACAAATTAGATATGAGCAAAATGTTTTATTATTATGTTTTTTTCATGAGTTTATTGGGTTAATTTTGATAATGTTTTTAATATTCTTGTTGCAGTTGGCTGATCGGGGAAAGGCACCAGTAGTATAGGAGAGCATCCATATGGAAGTGCAGTCACTATTATGCGATCATGACATCACATTTTTCACAAACCTTGTGGATATGATGAGGAAGGCCCAAAAAAAATGCAATCAAGAAATCCTTCAGTTGGTATTCGTAGTGCCTCAAACAGATGAGATAAGAGAAAGGGTTAAAATATTGTCTGAGAGAGCACAGAACTTGGAAGTAAGCTATCATGAGATCTTTAATTATAACATAAGTTCATTCATGGTTTTATATTTTGTACTCTTTTATGTCATGAACTAAAATATTTGTTGTTTTTACAGGATTATTTGCGTCCTCATCATGCTGCTGGCCGTGATCAAGGTACTGCAAGTGTTTCTCGGGAAGTAGGGGATGGTACAAGTGTCAATCCTGATCTTCCTGCGCATACAACACATCATCTGACCCCATCATTTGTGCCTATATTGTCGTCTGAAATGTCGGCAACACATACCATGCAGGCATTCGGTAGTCCACCCTCTGGCAGCGAACACATGCCACTACATGTGTCAATACCTATGGATGCAGAGGCCACTACTACTGGTGATGTTTTAGCAGCATTTCCTGGATCTTCCCGTATTACTAGTACGGGAACATTGTCGGTCACGTTTGTGGTGACCGAGGATTTCCTTCCCATAAAGATAGAGAAGGTCCCAGATACTTTAAAATGTTTTAATTATTATTATTTAATTTTTTAAGTAAGTGTTATCAGTGGGGATAGCGCCCTATTATATTGATTTACAAAATGGCAATATTTGCCTACATTATAATTGCTTGTTTATAGCCACTATATATCCGACTGTATGCTTATCATGCTTTATGCTACTACATAGCTATATACTACTCCCAGTGTGTACCCCATCTTTACTACATGTTTCATTCTCCTTTTGTTGAACCAATCCTCATTTTGAACAAACCTTGCAAAGGCATTCATGTCATTGTTGATTATGCCTGCCCGATATACATCCCATGCATTGCCTAGGAAGTATCTCATTGCCTTGGTTTGGTGTTGCGAGCTGCTAGTGCATTCCTCCCCAACTTCAACCTCCACTTCTTTCTCGTCTCCCCCTACCTCGTTTTCTCCAAAGATGTATTTCAGGGAGCTCACCATACCTTCCGCAGACAGTTCCAAGATAGCATTTGCCACCGCTTCAATGTTGATCAGCGTAACAAAACCCCCAAGCTTCTCCACTAGTACTTCTCTAGCGCCCAGAACATCTATTAATAGGCTTAGGACTACCTCATAGATTTTGCCATCGCACCAGTGGTTCCCCTCCTGCAGGATCTCCTGGGTTATTTGCTCTATTGCTTCGATCACTTGCAGGGAACTGACTAAGAAAATTCTTTTGCACTGGGTTCTCAATGTCTTGTTCAAGCAGATATAGTGCACACTGAACTTATACACCATTGTCCTTCTGAAGTTTGAGTTTGGAGCAGTGCCTTAACACCTTTTATCCCTCGGCTTCCAATAAATGCTTGTGCTTGTCCCGTGAGTCTGGCACAACTTCCTAATGCTTTGGCTAAATGTTGCTCGAGTCTTATCTGTTATCCCATCTGATTGTCCCAGCTCACTGCTTTTTAGAGATTTCAGAGATCTTTCATCCGCCCAAACTGTCAGTGATTAGAAGTGTTGGTAGTCCTGACCATTGCTCCATGCAGTTGTCAACTTTTACTACCTTTCCTTGATTTACTCCGCAGTTTTCCAGGAGGCCCACAGCCTTGTTAGCTTCCCTGTAGACATGTGATAGGGTATATTCATTTAACTTTCGAATAAGGGATTTGATTGCTCCTATCCAATTGTCTAGTTTCCAGTTTGGTGTTTTCCCCGATGTGATTTCCTAAATGCAGATTTGAGAATCACCTTTTATTTATACCGAATCAATTCCTTTCTTTATACAAACTTCCAATCCCAATGTGAGCGCCTCCATTTCTGCCATATTATTCGTGCATGTACCTATGTTTTTGGAAGCAGCCCAAACACCTTGCCCTTTTGAGTTTCTAATTATACATCCTGCTCCTGTAGGAAATGATGTTTTTTATAAACATCTAAGTGATATTTCATTGGAGCTCTTCGGGCCCACCATACGTACACGGTGGAATGCCCAAATCAAGATTTAAAAGATGAGCTCATTAACCGTTTAGTTGTGTTGTTCGGTGATAAAACATTCAACCGAACCAAGGTCCTTAAGAAATTTGGTACCTATCTAAAGTATGTGAGGGACCAATATAGGTCACATTTAGAGAAGAACAAAAAGTACGAGTATCCCCCCATGATTCCGAAAAGGGAGTGGAAGGACTTGGTGTCAAATAGAAAGGAGAAGGCTGAAAAGAAGAAAGGAAAGATACCACCGGGCCAAGGAAGGTATGTGATACTATCAACAATTTAATTATATACTGATTAATATTTCTTTTTACATAATCTAACGTATTTCAAAATTTTCATAGGCTACCCAACACATCAAAGGCAACAAAGGCAAGACTAGAAAAACACGAGCAACACAAACTCGGCTCTAGTGGTTATATGAAAGTAGCCGCACGATTTGTAAGTATCAATAAATGAAATATTGCATCCAAATAATAAATTGCAAACAATTTTGGTTTTATCACACCATAGAAGCAAAAATCATGATCGTATGCAAAAATGTAGGGCTTTGATTTCAACAGAGTGCCCATAGAAGAGGACCTGAAGATTGCCTTCGACCAAGACTATGGAGCCCTGTCTGAATAGCTAAGAGTCTTGACTGGGCAAACACAATCTTCCACTGCATCCAACATGCAAGTAAATAAATTCAATAAAGTTTATTTCAAATTGAATACTTGTGCAATTTGTTCAATATTAATTTCCACCATAATAATGTGCCTATTTGTTTTACACAGATAAGCAATGATAATACTGCACATGACATTGGAATGCAGCCTGGTGAGGGTGGAGCACAACCTGCTGATGAAGTCCATGGTGTGCATCCCGCTACTAGATGTATTCATGTGCTATACAAAATGTAGTATGGATTAATACAACTAAACATCTTTAATTGCATTTGGTGTATTAATCAATGTAACCTTTCGTGTTTCAACTTTAGAGCATGTAGAGCGTGATCAACATGTTGAGCATGATCAGGCTAGACAAGATCAGGAACATGATGTGGCTCCATCAGGTCAAGAGGACCACTCTAATGTTCTTTTAAACATATTTAATTGCAATTGATGTATTAATTAATGTAATCTTTCGTGTTTAAACTCTAGATTAGGATTTAGAGGGTGTTCAACATGTTGAGCATGAGGCTATAAGACAATATCAGGAACATGATGTGGCCCAATCAGGTAAAGACCGCCACTCTGATGTTCTTTTAATTAATGAAATACATGTAACAATTATAATAAAACATATCAATTTAACATTTCTTTGCTATTGCAGCAGACCCCCCCTTGTAGCCGCGTCCACGTTGTGAGTACACGAATAGGCATACATTAAGATCATGAGCAGAGCTCAGAACAACTCAAGGGGGGACAAATGATTTTGAAAATGATACTCCACTTTAGCTTTTTTTAGTTGCAAAAAAGAAACAAAAAAAAAAGTGATTGTAATCATATTATAACAGCCATATTTTTGATAATATGTAAAATTGAAAAAATGAAATATGTTAATGAATGAATGTGAATATGTTAATGAATAAATGTTATATGTTAATGAATGAATGTTATATGTTATTAATTGAATGAATGAATGTGAATGTTAATGAATGAATGTTATATGTTATTAATGCAGGATGAATGAATGAATGTTATATGTTATTAATGGATGAATGAATGATTAATGTTATATGATCGGGTATGGGGAATTGAGAGTGATGTGAGGGGGGGGGGGGAGGGCCAAATGAGCTTCCACCTTCACGTGGTTGGCCCTGTTAAGTAGAGAATATTAAACTATTCTCAAAACAAAGAGAAGCTCAATAAGGTAAGTAATGCACTTTTCAATATAAGAAATGCATCGTTTGAAGCATCAAATCAATATGCAAAGATGAAAGAAAGTGCTAAATTTTCACTATGAACATTGTGTTGTGTGTGGATTTGGTTTCAAAGCTCTGTTTTTTATTTTTATTTTAGTGGTCTCATTAATTTCACTTTTCCTGCCCACTTGGTGATTAGTAGGCAGGTTGGAAGTTCTTCGTATCCATACGAAGAATATGAAGCTCTCTGATGATGTACGTATTGTAGAACCTAAATTTCTTTTTGCACTTCTAGATTTAATGTCAAGCAGTGCTTGGATTTTGAGAGCATTTATTAATCTTTGTTTTTCTTGGTGGCAGTATATATTAATCTTTAGGATTCTTGGTATAGGTTGATCTCAAAAGGATTGGTAAGGATACTCATGGATATGTTGGAGCAGATCTTGCAACTTTGTGCACTGAGGCTGCACTTCAGTGTATTGGGGAAAAAATGGATGTCATTGACTTAGAAGATGAGACAATAGATGCTAATATTCTACATTCAATGGTCGTGACTAATTAGCACTTCTGGACTGCATTGGGCTCTAGCAACCCATCCGTTGTCTGTGAAACTATGAGTTTTTCCAAACCATGTCTTGACGTTCAATTTTTCTCATATTCATTAAGTAGGGATTGTATTTTTAAACTATTGATCTATTGTGCCCCTAAATTTTCAATTCCTAAGTTTGTTTGTTTCTGATGATTTTCATAATGGTAAATTTGCTTATGAATATTGGGAAAACATTGACAGGTTGTCAAGTTCCAAATGTCACTTGGGTAGATATTGGAGGGTTGGAAAATGTCAAGAGGGAGCTTCAAGAGGTATATTGAGATACGTGGTTCACTATATTTCTGCCTTGCTTTTCTTTCAATGCAGAAAACCTGCTTTTGAAGGAGATATGAACTAACAAAATTCATATGAGTTTTGTGTACATTGTTCAATATCCAGTGGAGCATTCTGAGAAATTTGAAAAATTTGGAATGTCTCCTTCAAAAGAAGTGCTATTTTATGGACCACCGGGTTGTGGAAAGACATTGCTTGCAAAAGCCATTGCCAATGAATGCCAGGCCAATTTCATCAGTGTGAAGGGCCCTGAATTGTTATCAATGTGGTTTCGAGAGAGTGAAGCTAATGTGACAAATTTTTTATAAGGTCAGAGGGTCAGCTCCTTCTGTCCTGTTTTATGATGAACTCAATTCTATTGCTACATAGGTGTGTTGATTTTTTATAAGTGAAAGTTTAAGGTTGAATATAAATGACTGGGAATTTTGTTTGACCTTTTTGAAGTAGGCTCTAACTTGTGATGCATAATTGGTTTGCATGTTTCTAGTGTGGTAGTAGTGTTGGGGATGTTAGTGGTGTTGCAGATAGAGTCCTTAATCAGTTGTTGATGGAGATGGCTTGTATGATGGCCAAGAAAATAGTTATCATTATTGTTGCTACAAACAGGCCTGATATCATCAATCCTGCATTGTTAAGGCCTGGCCGACTTGACTACTTTTATATATCGCCCAGAGTCACCCCGATAAGTATTTCGATCCATTTGTATCTTCATCGACAAGAGATCATGTATCGCTAGGATATTCTATAGTTTCCCCGACGTGGTGAGTCTCTCCGATGATTATTCTTTCGATCTCAACTATGTCGCCAAGACTCCTGCCAATGTATTCTTAATGGCATCACATAGCTGGTCAGGTAGACATTCAGAACTTACTCTGATGGTATATGTCTTGTCGATATGCTTCCCTCGTGCTTCGTCGATGAGACAAGATGTGTATCTCGCCGATGAAATGTCATCGCTGAGACCAAAATCCAGTCCTCTCGATATATCTTCTTAGGCAATTTTGATCGTTGTAATAGTCTTGATCTTTCACCAATATGCCTACATTTAAATGAATAGTTTTAAAAAAAAAATTGCAATGTTTCGTCGAATTTGCGACGAACCGCAAAAAGCGTTTGACGAATTTTCAATGTATCCAATGAATTTTCGTTGCAATGACTTACCTATTTCGTCACACGTTTGATGAACTTCTGTCGCTATTTCAATCTAAAGTATGTCGCCAAGACTCCTGCCGATGTATTCTTAACGACGTCACATAACTAGTTGGGTAGACATTCAGAACTTACTCCGATGATATATGTCTTGCCGATATGCTTCCCTCATGCTTCGTCGATGAGACAAGATGTGTATCTTGCCGATGAAACTTCATTGCTGAGACCAAAATCCACTCCTCCCGATATATCTTCTCAGGCAATTTTGATCGCTATAACAGTCTTGATCTCTCAATGATATTGGCAATACGTCAAAATTTTGTCGTAATGGCGATGAACTTATGTTGTTAATCCGACGGTTTGGCAAAGTTATGCCTCTCGTGCTCCGGGTACTGTTCGTCACGTGATCGACAAAGTGGGCATCACGGTTCTGACGAGCTTGTGTCGTGAGGTCAACGTTTTACAGTCCATCGGGATATAGATGAAAATTGAGCAACGGCACTAATTTATGTGATTCATCGGTCGACCAACAATGTATCGTCGAGATTTTGACGAACGACCGTTGAAAATTGGGGTCAAATCCTATAGTGTGAATTGTAATTGGTTTGACTTCAAAACTTGATTAAAAAAAAATATTCAATTAAAAACTATCTAACCAAGTGGAAGCACTAGATATCGGAGTTACAAATCTAAATTCAAAAGAATTAGAATTTTATCCTTCATGGAAAAAATGCTATGCGCTATACAATGTGCATCACTTTTTTAAAATGTTGTTTTATGAAAAAAACCAGTTTTCGTGGGAGATGGAAAAATAAGTGCAATCTGATTCCAATTTTTTTGAAAAAACTATTTTTGGAATCTATAGAGAAAATGTGACAAGACTCTAGTTTGCATCATCTTCAAATTCCTCACGGTTTAGCCGCTATAGGTGCCTGAATGTGAAGATTTAGTTAAAAATAATAATTTCAATGTCCAGTTTGGCCAAAAATTGTAAACCACTATTGTGGTATCACCCATAGATAAGTATAAATTCAAGGTTCCTTCATTCATTTTCATCCTGAGCATTCATGAGATCATCCTAGCAACTTGAGTATTCATACTTAAGAAAAATTTATGAGATCAAAAGCATTCAAGAGAAAATCATCAAGCATTTGGGGCCATCATCTAGATTCAAGCATCATATCAAGGGTTTATTGCATCCATTCATGTTGTTGAGCCAATATTATGTATGTAGCATTGAAGATCTATCTACAACCATTATTCACATCAAATCCAAGGATTTGAGATCTACATTCTTCATGGCCACTACATGGTAGATTGTAGATTTGCTTCACAAGACATCTTACAAGGTGATATCATTTACATATTTAATGTTTTATGCTTCATTTCATCATTTGGTTTAATTACCTACAAGGGTTTGACCAAGGCAAACCCCCATTCACTAACAATCAACAAGTTTTTCCTATCTTGTCTATTTGTGTTTGTGGATCTAGGTTGAACACTTGAAGATCACTTGGAGTGAAAAGTTATCAAAGTTGCATTACAAAGTTGTCATCTTCACAAAAACTCACCTACAGGTCAAATCCGATTGTTTCAAAACCTAAGATACGAAAGGAAGCAAGTGCAGACTTGGGAGCTCAGGGCCACATTCAGACTTTTAAAAAATTTAGAGCAGGACTAAAATGCCATCTTGGGCGTCTTAGTCCTCCCAAGCATATCTTTCAGAGATTCTTTGGGATTCTGTTTCAGCATATGAAGATTTTGTGTTTTCCCTAAAAATACTAGCAGTGGGACTAATACGCCATCTTGGGTGTCTTAGTCCCCCAAGGCATATTTTGGTAGCTTGTTTACATTTCTAGAATCCTCATTACATCTCCAAACTTCCCAAGTACACATACCCTAACTTGGTATTACTTATTTTCAATATTTGCATCTCTCATTTAGCTCATTTTAGGTTGTTTGCATATCACAATGTGTTTTCCAACATTATCTTTTCCAAGCATTTTCTTGGTGATGAACCCCTTAAAGCTAAAAAGAACCCCCATTCTAAGTCCTCATAATTGTCAATTGACTCAACTTAAGAGGTTGATAGTCAATCCAATTAGGGGTCTCAGGACATATTTGAATGACCTAGATAGAATAGGAAAGGTATCCCACACCTTTCCCATTTTGCCTACAGTTCAGAGGAAAATCTCACTTTCCCTCATGCATGGTCCCAATCCTCAAAAAATCATTTCGAGTGTCTAGTCTTTTCTCCTTTAAATTTTTTGCAAAAGGTTGAAACTTGCAAAAAAATTGTTTCAGAGTTAGTCATTTTTCTTGCACATATAGGAGCACTGAAATTAAACACTCTTACACTCACTTTGCAAAAAGTAAAATATGCAGGAGTGCTAAATTTTAGCACCACTACATGTCTTTCATGATGGTTTATGCATGTGTAATCATGCTAAATTTCCCTGCCGATCCATCCCAAGTTCACACGAGTGCACTAATTGCATGTTTTGAATGCAAGTTTTAGGGGATTTTTAATTGGTTTTAGTCCATTTTAATTTCATTTTATCTATTAGTCATCTTTGTGCTCATGGATTTTGGTGAATTTCCCCTTGGATTCAAGTTACGGTTTTGAACAGATTTTGATCGTATTCGCCTTACAGTTTCCCTCACCATTTTCCTGTTTATGGGTATGTAAAATCCTTTATTTCATCCCCATTATAGTAAAACGCGCTTGCGTTATGGCTTGGTAATGACCGAGCCCATTATCGAGCCTAACATGGGTGTTTTAAAATGTGAGCGCGTTATAACGCGCTCGCATTATGGTTTAAATTAAAAAAAATATGCGCATTTTGAGTTCAAAAATGTGCATTTTTTGAAATAAAAAGACATTTCCAAAATGCGAGCGCGTTATAACGTGCTCGTGTTTTGCTCTACATTGAAATATTTTCTTCTCTTTTTCTTATCTCTTTCTTCTTGTTATCTTTAGGGAAACTATATACATGAAATAAACATTTAAGTATAAGTTGATATTTATATATGGACATAAATATTTAAGTATAAGTTGATATTTATATATGGACATTTAATTTCTTATACTTTAAGTTATATTTCATGTATATACTTTCGGGATGTTTGAGAGTGGTTTCAAATCTCTAGGAGTTATAATGCAAATTCTAGCTTTTGGAAGATCTTTAAAATTTCAAACTTAGTCAAATTTCAGTAATTAGCATGTCAAATTTCAGTAATCAGGAAGTCATATTTCAGTAGTCAGCAAGTTTTATCATCTTTCTCTCTCACTCTCTCCTTCTCTCTTCTCTTTATCTCTCCACACCCTCTCTGTCTCCCTTTCTCCCTCTCTCCCCTCTCTCTCTTCTAGTTTTTAGAAGATCTCACAAATTTCAAACTTAGTCAAATTTCAATAATTACGAGGTCAAGTTTCAGTAATCAGAAAATTGTACTATTTATCTCTCTATCTCACTCATTTTTATCCCTTACACTCTAGACCTCTCTCTCACTATCTCTATCCCTTTTTCTGACTCTCTCTCTCCCTTGATCTCAAGAAATATTTGTCTATGTCTCTCACTTCTTTTCCCTCTAATTCTCTCTACCTCACTTATCTCTCCCTCTCTCCCACCTTCCCTATCTACTTGTCTCTATCTCTCTCCCCCCCCTCTCTCTCTCTACCTACCTACCTCTCCCTCCATCACTCCCTACCACTCTCTCTATTTCTCTCTAGCTAACCTCTCTCTCACCTCCCTCTCTCTCCCTCCATACTTCTCTCTCCCTCTCTTCTTCCCTATCTACTCTCTATCTCCCATCTATCTTTACGTACCTCTACATCCATCAAACCTTACCACTCTCTCTACACCTCTCTCCCTCCCTCCCTCATTCCCTCTCTACTTCTCTCTATCTCCCCTCTCTCTCTACCTCTCCTTCCATCTCTACTTATCTTTATCTCCTCTCTCCCTCTCTCTACCTACCTCTCCTTCAAACACTCTTTATTTCTCTCTATCTCACCTCTCTCTCCCTCCCTCTCTACATATATGTATCCCCTCACCCTCTCTACCTAGCTCTCCATCCATCACAACCTACCACTCTCTCTCCATTACTCTCTATCTAACCTCCCACTCTCTCCATCCATACCTCTCCCTCTCCTCCCCTCTCTACTCTCTACCTCCCTAATCCTTCTCTACCTACTTCTCCATCCATCTCTCCCTAACATTCTCTCTAGGCCTCTCTATATTGCTTCTCTCCCTCCCTCCCTCATTCCCTCTCTACTCTCTCTCTACCTCTCCTTCCCTCTCTAATTATCTTTATCTCCCCTATCCCTCTCTCTCTCACTAGATGTCTCCCTCCCTACCTTTTCCCCTATCTACTCTCTATCTCTCCTCTCCCTCCCTTACCCTCTTTCTCTCTCACTATCTCTTTATCTCATGATTCTCTCTTTCCCTCTTTGTAACTCTCCACTTCTCTATATGTCACCATTCTCTCTCTACATATCTTTATCTCACCTATCCCTCTTTACCTCTCCCTTCCTCCCCTCTCTCACCCACCCTCCCTCCTTCCCTTTATCTCTATCTCTCTCTACTTCTCTCTATCTCACCTATCCCTCTCTAGCTGCATATCCCTCCATCACTCCCTACCACACTCTCTTTATTGCTCTCTATCTCACCTCTCTCTCACATCCCTCTCTCCCCCTCCTTACCTCTCCCTCTACTTCCTTCTCTACTCTCTACCTCCCTAATACCTCTCTACCTACCTCTCCATCCATCACTCCCCACCACTCTCTCTATACCTCTCTATATCGATTCTCTCCCTCCCTTATTCTCTCTCTACTTCTCTCTACCTCTTTGTCTTTCTATAATTATCTTTATCTCCCCTATCCCTCTCTCTCTCTCTCACTAGATATCTCTCTCCCTACCTTTTCCCCTATCTACTCTCTATCTCTCCTCTCCCTCCCTCTACCTCTCTCTCTCACTCTCTCTCACTCCTCCCTCACCCTCTTTCTCTCACTCTCTCCTCTCTATCTCACCATTCTCTCTTTCCCTCTCTATAACTCTCTCCTTCTCTATATGTCACCATTCTCTCTCTACTTATCTTTATCTCACATATACCTCTTTACCTCTCCCTTCCTCCCCTCTCTCGCCCACCCTCCCTCCTTCCCTCTATCTCTAGCTCTCTCTTTTTCTCTCTATCTCACCTATCCCTCTCTACCTGCATATCCCTCTATCACTCCCTACCAAACTCTCTTTATTTCTCTCTATCTCACCTCTCTCTCACCTCCCTCTCTCTCCCTCCATACCTCTCTTTCCACCTATACTTCCTTATCTACTCTTTATCTCTCATGTATCTCTACCTCTCCTTCCCTTTCTACTTATCTTTATCTCCTCTTTCCCTCCCAACCTCTCTCCCTCTCCCTAATCCCTCCCTCCCCAATCCCTCTTATCCAATCCCTCCCTCCCCCTATTTCTCTCTCCCCCTATGAGGGTTGAGAGTGTAAGGTTTAGTGTTTAAGGTATAGGGTTGAGGTTATAGGGTAAATTGTATAGGGAATAAGGTTTAGGGTTTAGGATATTAGGTATAAAGTTGAGGGTATATGGTATATGGATGATGGATGAGGGTTTAGGGTTTAAGGTATAGGGTTGAGGGTTGAGGGTTTAGGGTTGAGGGATAGTGTTTAGGGTTGAGGGTATAAGGTTAAGTGTATAGGATATATGGATTATGGTTTAGGATATTGGGTATATATTTGAGGGTATTGGGTTGAGGATATTAGGTTTAGGGTTGATGGTTTAGGTTTTAGGATTTATGTACAAGTTTAAGGGTTGAGGGTTGAGGTATAATGTTCAAGGTTAAGGGTATGAGGTTAAGTGTATAGGGTATAGGGATTAGGGTTTAGGTTGTAGGGTTAAGGGTATAAGGTATAGGGTTAAGAATTGAGATTGTAGGGTTTTTTGTTTAAGTATAGGGTTGAGGGATAATGTTTATGGTTTAGGGTGTAAGGTTGAGGATGTAGGGTAAAGAGATGAGGGTTGAGGGTTGAGGGATAGTGTTCAAGGTTGAGGGTATAGGGCTAAGTGTATAGGGTATAGGGATTAGGTTTTAGAATAATGGGTATAGGGTTGAGGGTATAGGGCTAAGTGCATAGGGTATAGGGATTAGGGTTTAGAATAATGGGTATAGGGTTGAGGGTATTGCGTTTCAGATTGAGGTTTAGGGTTTAGTGTACAAGGTTGAATGTAGGGTTTAGGGTTTAAGTATAGGGTTGGGGGATGATGTTCAAGGCTTAGGTTATAAGGTTGAACGTGTAGGGTTGAGGTATAGTGTTCAAGGTTGGGGGTGTAGGGTTAACTATATAGAGTATAGGGATTAGGGATTAGAATATTCGGTATAGGGTTGAGGGTATTGGGTTTAGGGTTGAGGGTTTAAGGTTTAGGGTACAAGGTTTAATGTAGGATTTAGTGTTTAATTATAGGGTTCAGGGTTCAAGGATAATGTTTAGGGTTTAGGGTATAGTGTATAGGGATGAGGATTGAGAGTGTAGGGTTTATGGTTTAAGGTATAGGGTTGAAGGTATAAGGTTAAGTTTATAGGGTATAGGGATTAGGGTTTAGGGGAGAGAGAGAGACCTAAGAGAGGGTGAAATTTGCAACCTAACTTGCCCTGTTTGAAAAAATGGGTCCAAGAAATGGGGTCTCTTGGGGATTTACATCATCGAGAGACCCTGTTTAGGGTTTAGGGTATAGTGTATAGGGATGAGGATTGAGAGTGTAGGGTTTATGGTTTAAGGTATAGGGTTGAAGGTATAAGTTTAAGTTTATAGGGTATAGGGATTAGGGTTTAGGGGAGAGAGAGAGACCTAAGAGAGGGTGAAATTTGCAACCTAACTTGCCCTGTTTGAAAAAATGGGTCCAAGAAATGGGGTCTCTTGGGGGTTTACATCATCAAGAGACCCCATTTCTTGGACCCATTTTTTCAAACAGGCCACTACATTTCCAATTTCACTAAATTGGCAAGCTAGTGGGCGAGAGACCCCATTTCTTGGACCCATTTTTTTAAACAGGCCACTACATTTCCAATTTCACTAAATTGGCAAGCTAATGGGCCCACTAGCTTGCCAATTTGGTGAAATTGGCAACCTAACTTGTCCTATTTGAAAAAATGGGTCCAAGAAATGGTGTCTCCCGATGATGTAAATCACCTGGAAACCCCATTTCTTGCACCCATTTTTTTTCAAACAGGCCACTACATTGCCAATTTCACTGAATTGGCAAGCTAGTGGGCCCACTAGCTTGGCAATTCGGTGAAATTGGCAACCTAACTTGCCTATTTGAAAAAATGGGTCCAATGGGAGTCTCTCAAATCAGCAGAGACTGTTTCATGAACCAACCCCAACATTCCTACATTTCCAATTTCACTAAATTGGCAAGCTAGTGGGCCCACTAGCTTGCCAATTTGGTGAAATTGGCAACCTAACTTGTCTTGTTTGAAAAAATGGGTCCAATAAATGGGGTCTCTCGATGATTTACATCACACAGAGACCCCATTTCTTGGACCCATTTTTTCAAACAGGCCACTACATTGCCAATTTCACTGAATTAGCAAGTCGGTGGGCCCACTAGCTTGGCAATTCGATGAAATTAGCAAACCTAACTTGCTTATTTGAAAAAATGGGTCCAAGAAATGGGGTCCCTTGGTAAATCATTGAGAGACCCCATTTCTTGGACCTATTTTTCAAATAGGCCACTATGTTCCCAATTTCATCGAATTGGACAGCTAGGGTAGAGGGTTTAAGGGTTAATTGTAGATAGAGGGTAGAGGGTTAAGGGTAGAGGGGAGAGAGATAGAAGGATTCAGTGAGTGAGAGAGATATACTTGGGAGAGGGAGAGGGGATAGGAGGGAGAGATTTGAAAGAAAGAGAAATAGGATAGAGGGTTTAAGGGTTAAGTGTTTAGGGTTTACGGTTAAGGGTAGAGGGTAGAGAATTAAGAGTTTAAATGTAAAGGGTAGATGGTAGAGGATTAAGGGTAGAGGGGAGAGAGATAGACAAAGTGAGTGAGAGAGAGAGAGAGAGAGACATGAGAGAGGGAGAGAGAGAAGGAGAGAGATACTTGAGAGAGATCGAGTGAGGGAGTGGGAGAGAGATAAATGGTTTAATGGTTTAAGGGTAAATGTTTTAGGGTTTACGGTT